>RJWJ010005727.1:0-66539 GCA_004363605.1 Indri indri
CCTTTAACAAATTCTTAATACAAAATGAATGATTTTCTTGACTGTAGCAACCTCCTAACAGATTTTTTAAAAATTGCAAACACTTTAAATCATCTTTTTACAAGTTTTCTAGAAATAAAGTACTCTAGATGAAAAAGCAGAAAACTAAACTAGTGTCCTTTCTCTGATTGAAAATAAAGTATTAACTGTGACAAAGTGATATAATCAAACTTGACAAATAGAAGCTTCAGAATCCATGTCAGATTTTCTATCAGTATGAAAAGGATGTTAACAATTTCTAGATCACAGAGGGTGAAAGGATACACACTGGTGGAAACATTTCCCTCACACATCTGTGTTTATCAAGTTTTAAAGTCTGTTTCCTCTCCCACCATTTCTCCTGAATCTGTAATACATTGATTTAAAAACAACCAATGCATGACTGAAACTGCTCTTCTCTGAAAGGCCCCATTCAGAATTGTCTCAGCTCTGGTTATCATTGACCAAAGAATCTATGAGATACCAGGAATAATAAATTACAGCATTCATTTTCAATGGCACCAGAGAGATTTTTAAGAGCAAAGCTTTCAAGATGGAAAGCTGGATCAACAGCCTACACAGGAATGGGTTGGCTTGGCATTACAAGGAGCAGAGTAAGAAAAAGTTCTGTGATGTAGTAGAAAGAACATGGGCTTCAGGAGTTAGGATGTGAATCTCTACTCAACCATTCCTTATTTTAGTGACCCTGGGCATGTTGTATAATCTCCATGAGCCTTAGCTTCTTCCTCTATAGACTGGGAATAAAAATCCCGACCCCATAGAACTATGAAGATTAGCAACAATGCCCAGCACATGGTAGCACTGTAAAATCTGACATATAACATGATCCATTTCATCTGCTGTGAGACAAAGTAGCCTCTTCTTCCTAGGCCTTCCTTCACATGGGGGCATTCATTTTTGGGGTCCACTCATTAGCAGCACCATCATTGACAAATATTTACCAAGCTTCTATGACAGAGGCCCTATGCCAGGAGCTGGCAACACAAATACACTAGTCCCCCTTGTTCGTGGAAGATATGTTCCAAGACCCCCAGTGGATGCCTTAAACCATTGATAGTACCAAACTCTATATATACTGTGTTTTTTCCTATACATATGTACCTATGATGAAGTTTAATGTATATGTTAGGCACAGTAAGAGATTAATGATAATAAGTAATAAAACAGAACAAATATAATGATATACTATAATAAAACATATGTGGAAACAACCCAAGTGTCCATCAATACGTGAGTGGATTAAGAAAACATGGTATATGTATACCGTGGAGTACTACTCAGCCACAAAAATATATGGTGAACTAGCACCTCTTGTACTATTCTGGATAGAGCTGGAGCCCATTCTACTAAGTGAAGTATCACAAGAATGGAAAAACAAGCACCACGTGTACTTGCCATCAAATTGATACTAACTGATCATCACTTATGTGCACATATAGTAGCAACATCCATCAGGTGTTGGGCAGGTGGGAGAGGGAAGGAGGGGATGGATATATTCACACCTAATGGGTGCAGTGCACACCATCTGGGGGATGGACACGCTTGAAGCTCTGACTCAGGTGGGGCAAAGGCCATATATGTAACCTAAACATTTGTACCCCCGTAAGAGGCTGAAATTAAAAAAAAAAACAACTTCTGTGAATGTGATCTCTCTCTCTCTCTCTCTCTCTTTCTCTCAAAATACCTAATTGTACTGCACCATGGGTAATTAAAACCATGGACAGTGAACCACCAATAAGGGAGGACTACTGTATCAGGAACCTGTTTCAAAAAACTAAACGAGTTGGGCTGCAACAGAGTTTCTGAATTCTTTTTCTAATGTTAAGATGGCTTTTTCCAGTGAGGCTGCTTATCTAGGTACTCCACACTTCTACTAAAGTTCCTACTAGTCTTTGAATTCAGAGGTTGGCGTGTCTTTGAACAAGTTTATTCAGCCTGTATGGCTGTAGGCCTCTGCTTCCATTTGCCCAACCTTTGCCACAAATAACCAGGAGAATCAATCACGTCCCCCCAGATGTTTGGGTAGATTGATTCCCAGCCAAACAGACCACATCGAACACACAAGTTTTCTAACTGCTCACAGTGGTCTTCACAGACGACTCATGAATAAAGGGCAGTGTGATATATCTGGATTCCCTATGGGGATTTTTAGCATTCATCTTCCTTTGTTTGGGTTTAGTGCTGAAATCCTTGGGAGCAGAGGGAAGATTCAAGCTGTGTTTATGGCTCCTTTGTTTTAGAGTGTGAATTTTGCAGTATAATGCTAAATTGCTTTTGCTGGGTACCACTGTTAAATGATGATTAAATTTAGTTTTGTTATAAAAATGAATAGATGCCTATTATATATCTTTGGAATAATTTAATGATATCCCCTTGTTTTAGTTATTATCCTTTTATTAGACCCCTAAATTTTCTTGTCTATTCTTATCTATCTTGCCTAGTCAGAGCCTTTCCCCCTTTATAATGCGCGATAACTACCTTTCTGATTTGGGGATTTGGGTTATCACTCTGTTTCTTTAATAAAAAGGAAAGAAAGAAAGCAACGATGGGGGAAGTGAAAGGAATTTAAGAAAGTACAAGGAAGACAGGAAATGAGTCAGAACATTTTGAAAATGATTTTTTTAGATACATGGTCTCTGCAGTATTTACTTAATATAATCATTGCTCCACTTATGCTAGCACAATACAAATGTCACAAATTCTAGATTTTAAAAAATACAGGAAAACACGTTTTATCTCAATTATGACTCACTTGCCATTTTCTTAAATCAAACATTAGTTTTAGCATGTGAAAATACCATTCTCCTCTCTTCATCCCCTAGTACACAATGTCTTACATAGAGTAGGCGTTTAATTTTTCTCTTAAATCAAGCTGAAATGGTATGGAGTTCTTCCTTGGGATAGTGAGGAGCCATTGAGGGTATAGAGAACATGAATCTCCACCCACAAAATCAGGAGTGTGAGAAAGACAGTGCATCTTTTACTTATTTTTTGGTCTTTTTTGTCATATAATAGACTTTCTTTTTAGAACCCTTTTAGGTTCACAGCAAAATTGAGCAGAAATTACCGAGTTTTCCCATATACCCCCTGCCTCTACACACACACACAGCTTCCCCTTCTATCAGCACCTCCTACCAGAGTGGTCCATTTGTTACCATTGACGAGCCTGCATTGACACATCATTATCACCCAAAGTCCACAGTTTACATTAGGTTTCACTCTTTGTGTGGTACATTCGTTGGGTTTTGACAAATGTTTAATGACATGTATCTACCATTACAACATCATACAGAATCATTTCACTGCTTTAAAAATCCTCTGTGTTCTACCTGTTCATCCCTCCCTCCCCACTAACCTCTGGCAACCACTGATCTTTCTACTGTCTCCATGCGTTTGCCTTTTCCAGAATGTTATATAGTTGGAATAATACAGTTTTCAGATTGGCTTCTTTCACTTAATAATATGCCTTTAATGTTCCTCCATGTCTTTTCATGGCTAGATAGTTCATTTCTTTTTAGTATTGAATAACAGTTCATTGTCTGGAGCATCTTTTACTTTTACATCAATTTAATTTCAAGTTCAATCCTTTGTTCCCATTGGGTTAGTGGTAAATTATACCTCATTACTTCTTTTTAAAACAGCGTTATGGAGATATGATCCACATAGAGTACAATTCACCAATTCAACTATTTAAAGTATACAACTCAGTGATCTTTTAACATATTCATAGAGTTGTGCAACCATCATCACAATGAATATTAGAACATTTTTATCATACCCAAAGAAACTCTTTACCATTTAGCCATTACTCCCCATTCCCTCTTTTCCCCTGCCCCTGGCAACCCTGATAGATTTTTTGTCTCTATAGATTTGTCTGCTTGGGACATTTCATATAAATGGAATCATACAATATATGACCTTTTGCATCTGGCGTCTTTCACTTAGCATGTTTTTAAGGTTTGTCCATGTTGTAACCTAGATCACTACTTCATTATTTTTTATGGCTGAATAATATTCCACCGTATGTGTATACCACATTTTGTTTATCCATTATCAATTGATGGACATTTAGGTTTATTCCCTTCTTGGTTATTACGAATAGTGTTGTTATGAACATGTGCACAGATCTTTGTGTGGACATATGTTTTCATTTCTCTTGAGAATATACCTAGAAGTAGAATTGTGGGTCATATGATAACTCTATATTTTCCTCTTAAAGAACTGCCAAACTGTTTTCCAGTGCTGTAGCTGAGCCATTTTACTTTTCTGCCAACAGTGTATGAGGGTTCCAATTTTTCCACATCCCTACCAACAATCGTTGTTATTTTTTTATTACAGCCATCACAGTTGGTTTTAAGTGGTATCCCATTATGGTTTTAATTTGCGTTTCCCTAGTGGCTAATGATGCTGAGTTAATTTTGTGTGATCTTCTTTGGTGAAAAGTCTATCGAGATCTTAATTTGTAAACTGGGCTATTTTGTCATTTTGTTGTTGAATTGTAAGAATTATTTACATGTTCTGGATACTAGACCCTTATCAGATATATGATTTGAAAATATTTTCTCATATACTCTGGGATGTCTTTTCATTTTCCTGATAATGTCTTTCAAAACACAGGTTTATAATTTTGACCAAGTCCAATTTATCTATTTATTTATGTGCCATATCTAAGAAACCATTGCCTAATCCAAAGTCATAAAGATTTACACCTATGATTTCTTCTAAGAGTTTTATAGATTTACCTCTTATATACAGGTCTATGATCCATTTTGAGCTAAGTTTTGTATATGGTATTAGGCAAGTGTACAACTTCATTCTTTTGCATGTGGATATCCTGTTGTCTCAGCTCCATTTGTTTGAAAAGACTATTCTTTTCCCATTGAATTGCCTTGGCACCCTTGTCAAAAGTCAATTGACCATAAATATATGGGGTTTATTTCTAGACTTTCAATTCTATTTCATTTACCCATATGTCTATCATTATGCGTTTCACACTGCTTTGAATACTGTGGTTTTATAGTAAGTTTTAAAAATGGGAAATGTGAGTCTTCCAACTTTGTCCTTCTTTTCAAGATTGTTCTGGCTATTCGGGGTCCCTTGCCATTCCATATGAATTTTATGAGCACCTTGGAATTTTCTGCAAAGGATACAGCTGGGATTTTGATAAGGATTGTGTTAAATCTGTAGATCATTTAGCAAGTATTGCCATCTTGACAATATTTACATCTTCCAATATATGAACATGGAATGTCTTTACATTTATTTAGATCTTCTTTAATTTCTTTCAATATCTTGTAGTTTTCAGTATACAAGCCTTGTACTTCTTTTATTAAACTTATTCCTAAATATTATCATCATGGTTAAGTTATTATAAATGAAATTGTTTTCTTAATTTCATTTTTGGGTTGTTTTTTGCTAGAGTACAGAAATAAATTGAGTTTCGTATATTGATCTTGTGCCAAATAATATTGCTGAACATGTTTATTCGTTTTAATTGTGTGTATATGTGTGGGTACATGTGTGAGAAAGAGAGAGAGAGAAAGAGAGACCTTGGTATTTTCTATACACAAGATCATGTCATAGCAAATACAGTTTCATTTTTTTCTTTTCAGTCTGGATGCCTTTTCTTTCTTTTTTCTTCCTTTCTTCTTCTCATCCTTCCTTCCTTTCTTTTTTTTCCCTCATTCCCCTGGCTTGAACCTGCAGTACAATGTGGACATCCCTATCTTTTTCCTGATCTTAGGGAAATAGCCTCAGCCTTTCCCCCATTAAGTGTAGTGTTAGATGTAGGTTTTTTTTTTTAATGTTCTTTACCAGTTTGAGGACATTCCCTTATATTCCTAGTTTGTTGATTGCTTTTATTATCAAAGCATGTTGGATTATATCAAACTCCTCTTTAGAAACTGACAAGATAAGCATGTGGAAGTGTCCTTTACTTTACTGATATATATTACATGATTACCAGATGTTAAACCAACCTTGCATTCGTGGCATAAATCCCACTTGCTCATGGTATATGATCCATTTTATATGTTGCTGGATTTGCTTTGCTAGGATTTTGTTGAGGATTTTTTAAAATCTGTCTTTATAGGAAATATTGGTCTAGAGTTTTCTTGTGATCTTTGTCTTGTTTTGGAATCAGGGTAATATATTGGCCTCATAGAATGACTTGGGATATGTTCCCTTCTTTTCTGTTTTTTGGACGAGTTTGATAAAGATTGGTGTTAATTCTAATTTATATGTTTGGTAGAATTTGCCAGTAAGGCCATCTGATCCTGGACAATTTTTGTGGGAAGTTTTAAAATTACTAATTAAATCTCTTGTTTGTTATGGGTTTATTCAGATATTTTATTTCTTCTTGAGTCAGTTTTGGTAGTTTTTTTTGTCATTTTAGGAATTTGTCCATTTCATCTATGGTGTCTGATTTGTTGGCATACAATTTTTCCTAGTATTTGTTATAATTCTTTTATATATATATATATAGCAGTAGTAAAATTCACCCCCCCTTTTTTTCCTGATTAATTTGAGTTGTTTTTCTTTTTCTTCTTGGTCAGTCTAAAGGTTTATCAGTCTTATTGATCTTTTCACCAAACCAACTTTTGATTTTGTTGATTTTCTCTATTGTTTTTCTATTCTAGATGTCATTAATTTCCACTCTATTTTATTATTTCCTTCCTTCTGCTTGGTTTAGGTTTAATGTGCTCTCTTTTTATCTCATGTCTTAAGGTGACCATTTAGATTATTGATTTGACATCTTTATTCTTTTTGTAAATAGTTTTTGCAACATAGACTTCCCTCTATGTACTTATTGCTTTAGCTGTATCCAATACATGTTGGTATGATATTTTTGCGTTTTCATTAATCTTAAAATAGTTTTTCATTTTCCTTGTGATTTTTTTATTTAATCCTTTTATATTTAGAATCTTAGGGACAACATACTTAGGAGTATGCTTTTTAATTTTCATGTGTATGTGGATTTCTCAAATTTTTTTCTGTTGTTGATTTCTTGTTTAATTCCATAGTGATTAGAAAATATACTCAGTATGACTTCAATCCTTATTCATTTATTGAAGCTTGTTTTATGGCTTACTATATGGTCTATTCTGGAGAACGTTCCATGTGCAATTGAGAAGAATGAGTATTTTGCTATCATTTGGTGCAGTCTTCTATAGATGTCTATTAGGTCTAGTTGATTTATAGTGTTATTCAAATCTTCTATTTCTGTCTTGATATTCTGATTAGTTTTTCTATCCATTATTGAAAGTGGCGTACTAAAGTCTCCAACCATTATTGCTGAATTGTTTATTTCTCCTTTAAATTTTGTCAGTTTCGTTTCATATATTTTAGGGCTCTCTTGTTTGATATATATATATATATATATGTTTATAAATTTTATATCTTTCTGATGGATTGATCCTTTTATCAGTATAACATATTCCTCTTTATCTTTAGTAATATTTTAAATTTAATGTTTATTTTTTCTGATACTAATATAGCCACTCCTGCTTTCTTATGGTTGCTGTTTGCATTGGTATATCTTTTTCTATACTTTTACTTTCAATCAGTTTGTATCTTTGAATTTAAAATGTATCTCCTGCAGATAGCGTATAATTGTGTATTGTTTTTTATTCAATCTGACAATCTCTTGTGACCGGAGTGTTTAATCCCTTTATATTTAATGTACTTACTGATAGCGTAGGATTTACATCGGCCGTTTTACTCTTTCTTTTCTATATGTCTCACGTCTTTTTTCCCTCTATTCCTTCTTTGCTGCTTTCTTTTCCATTAAGTAAATATTTTCTAGAATTTTAATTCCTTTAAAAATTTTTCACTATATTTTTGAGTCATTTTCTTGGTGGTTTTTCTAGGGCTTATAGTACACATTTTAACTTATCAATATCTACTTCAGATTTGTATTAACTTAATCCTAGAAGATATAGATAAACTGCTCCTTTGGCTTTCTTCAAATGCCATGTCCATTCTGATGACCAAATAACTATTTATTCGTTTTCCCAGGATTTGAAAATGATCTTTCTTGCTAAGAAAGGTCCTGGGGTGGACAGTTGTTTCCTGCTATCAGTTCTGCCAACCGATTCTGACTCCTTTTTGCTGCCATTCACTTCTTTTGTACTAAATCTTCACAGGACTCTAATATTCCTCTCTCTCTCTATAATTCAATATACTTTGTACTTTCTTTTGGCCTCATTGTATTTCAGTGTGATGTCTAGATTAGTACTGCCCAACAGAAATAAAATACAAGCCTCATATGTAATTTTAAATTTTCTAATAGCTACATTTAAAAAATGAGAAGAAATAGGTGCGATTAATATTTTTATGTAACCCACTATGTCCAAAAATTATCATTTTGGCATTTAATCAATATTTTTAAAATTGTTAATGAGATATTTTACATTATTTTTTTCATCTCAACTTGGACTCAACAGGTGTTCAATGGCCACACAATGCAGATTGGACAGTGAAGTTTTGACCTTCCCTCTAGGAAGGAATTCACAGGGCACTCCTGTTATCAGTATGTCTGAATTGCCTTGCAGTAATGACAATGTCAGTCCCTCCCCAGGAAGGACACTTTCTACAAATATGACTAACTGCTCTTTTAGCTGCCTTACCGAAAAGTACCCACAAGCCAAAGGGAATTAACTAAGAACAAAATGTATGGTCTCTCTGATACGCAACTGCCTGTCCAGAATACATTTTTAGGCAATCAAAAATTAATTTGTGAGAACTAGTTAATATTTCAGTTAATTATAGCAATTTTCAATGTCCATAGAGAATATAGGGTAGAACTTGAAAAGCTCTTTCAGATTTGAAATATGAACTCTTGATAACACTGACGTGGGGTGGATCGCCTCCACAGGACTGAACTGGGAGCCCAAGCAAGGGGAAAGCTGCACAGAGACTGGAATAATCTGAGCCATCTAAAATGCTAGTTTGGGTGATGCAGATCCTCCAGAGACCTCTTTCTCCTGAATGGTGGTTTTATTTTTTTTTTCTTTCTTTTTTTGTTTTTTTTTGCTGGAGATCACGAGGTGGTGAGATGAGTGAAGCCGTCTGTAATATCGGCCCCGATCTCTCCCTCTATCATTTTGCCTGAGTAGACTCATCGTAAGGATGATTAAAGGTTTCTCAGCACTTGAAAATAGGTTATTCTTACCTTACTTTTGCTTTTTAAAGAATTATTACTTGCTGTCTCTCATCCAATTCTTAAGTTTTCTTAGTCACTCAATTCCATGCCTACCCTATTTGCTTAAAGTTTGTGGCAGTCCAGATGAACCAATTTAGACCTCTGACTTTTTGTCAAGTTATGCATGCTCTCTGTTTCCTCATCCATTCCCCCAACTTTGATTTCTACCTATTATTCTCTGGCTTTGACAGTAAGTGGCTAAGGATTCAAGTTCCCTTTCTGCTAAATGCATGAATCTGTTGTTCAGACTCTGCACAGATGCTGCTTTTTTCTTTCCCAGATTCTGTGACTGGGTCCCTGGTCTCCTGTTTCATAGATTCTTATCTGGGTCTCTAAATTCTGTAGGCCATCAGTGTTCCCTGGATCTAAATTACCTGCCTGTTTCTCCTTTCTTTCCTTCACGCACTGCTCTGAATACACCATCTGAACTTCCCAGTGTAGAGGATTAGCCAGAAACCCTATCCCATGCCTACCCCAGCCAACTATCCTGGACTTTGGCCTTGGATTTCAAAGTGATAGCAGAGGAGGTAGGTAGAATGAAATACTCACTGAATGCAACTTGTAAGGCAATGCGCAATTTTCAAGAAGGAGCAAGTGAAGACATCTATTTGGGGAGTGCAGGATGAAAGAAGCTATTGGATAAAAAGGAAACAAATCTATCAGCCCAGCAGCTAGGAAGGCTTAACATAGACAGGGTAGACATTTCCTTGTTTTATCTTTTCAAGCCAGAATAGGGAGATTCAGTTGGCTGAAGGGGGCAGACAAGCCAGCAAGGTAGAAAATTGAAGGTTAAAAACATGGCAAAGTAAGCAAATGAGATGTGGCTGCCTGTTCTAAAGACAAGAGAAATAAATACCGGAGTGGATACTTTTGTAGTATCTGTAAGTTCTGCAATCAAAGGAAAATTCCGTAAATAATTGAAGATGTTTGCTTTGTACTGTTTGGCTAATTGGAAAATCAACTTATAGAGGAACGTTAAACACTTAAGTGTAAAAATATAGATAGATATGCAAGTTTAGCACAGGCACATGTGTCCATAAAAGATGCTGGCCATAGTACCTGGAACTTTGTTCTTGGGATTGGCCCCATGGCATTTTTGTAAACCAGGATTCTGCTCTGTCAGGGCCGCCGCAGGAAGTATCCTCTCAAATTGCAAGTTTCCCGTAATAGTCTGTTCTTAAAAACATCTTAGGGAAATATTGACCTTGAATTAGGGCCTTTGTTTTTGTTATCGAAACTTTCTCCCCATCTTTGGTCCTGCAGAATAGTTTCATTTCTCTCTCCTTCCCCTTACCTATGTCCTGTAGGTCGTATAAAAGTTTGGGTTTTTTTCAAATCATTTCTCCTTCACTTTACATTTAGAGTCAGAGAATGATGTTTGGAATTACCCTTGAATATCTAGTCTTGTTTCTTCGTTTGAAGACAAGAAAACTGCGGCATATGATTTGAGGCAAAGAATTTGCCAAAGATCAACCAGTTAATGTCAAACCAGGGCTAAAACCTATGGCTTCTGACAATCAGACCAGTATTCTTTCTGCTGTGCCATCCATTTCTTTGATATGACATTGTAAGTATGCTTCTAAGGTTTGCTTTTGGAATTATTCTGGCTTATTCTATCTAAAAATATTCAAACTAGCATCTAAGATGCTTCTTGATTTTCTCTGCTTTTTGACTGTAGGATTCCTAGAAATCACAATAGATGCATCATTAGTATGGATTTCAATGCACAGACTATTATGAGCATTTTTATGTGAAGAAGAGAAATAAAATAGGAGAGGATGAAATTTCTTGCCAAGATATTTTTGGATCTGTGTTTTTACAAGTTACCTGAGAAATCCTTTATGAGGTATGAGGAAGGAATCAATTATAAATATGCAATCGAGACTAGGAGAACCTCTGAAATATGGCTCACTATAGAAATAGTGAATAGAAAACTGTCAGTCTTGTTTCTCCAGTTTAGACTGTTGCACAAGTCTAAGCAAATCAATATAAAAGTGTTGCTCAAAATGTGCTCTGGTTATAGCTAATTAAAGGTCAGCATATATAATTTACATGAAATGGATGGACAGGAACAAAAGGTATCTGTTGGGCCATGAGGAATGATTCTATTTCATTTGCAGATGAGTACTATAAAGGTCATTGAAAATGTAAGATGCAAATCATTGTTGTTCTTGTTTTTATAAAGCATTTTTTTTCTACGTTTGGTCTCTCAGGCTTGTTTTATTCTCTCGTTGGCATGCGTGCCATAGTCATTAGTACGATTGAATTATAGAATGACCTACACTGTTAGACTGTTAGGCTGCTTGATTGAAATTATCTTTATAATGGAAATCAGAGAATACTTTTAACCTTGTTAGAGCACCACTGTACCGTTGATTAATATATAAAGCAAGTCATAAATTTCACAGTGAGCTATTTATTTTCAGGCAATCTTGTGAAAGCAGTTTGGTCTATATTACAGAAACTTTCTTTATACCTTTGTCAGTCTGACACTAATGATTCTGATTATTTCTAGGACTTTCAAAGTGTCAGTGTTAATTAAACTAATGCCTAAAATATGGATAGAAAAGAACATTTGAATGTTACATCTTAAATGTTTGACAATATGTATAAAGATTCTTTTGTTACCTGGTTAATTTCAGAGAACTGACTTTATTTGATAAGGTTTCTCCCCAGTAGCAAATGCTTGACTAAGTGGCAGTGGCCAATATTACTAATGTCACAGCTTCATCCATATATTCAATGAGTATTTGTTGAGTACGTTTCATATGTTCTGCACTGTGGTATGGTATGTGGTATGTGATATGGATAGAGAGATGAAAAAGCCAGCACCTGCCCTCAAATGAGTTCATATTGAAGCAAGGGATATAGTCACAGAAACAGAGATTGGCCAATGCACAGGCATTATGAGAGCGCAGATGAAGGGAGTACTGTCTAACCCAGACTGGGAAGGTTAGGGAAGGTATCCTGGAGGAATTTCCCCTGGATGAAAGCTCTTCTAATCACTGGAGGGGTAAGGAAAGGGTCTGTGAGAAATAGATGACTGGTGGCAAGGAACAACAGAAGCTTGGGCCTTGGTGGAGGCTAAGGAATAGTGAGGGGAAGAGGTTCTTTTTTACTGCAGTCCAGAACTCATCAGGTGGGCCAGAAACATACCAAACCACCTAGATCCTGAGACCCAACACTGACGCTGGAAAGGACTCCATTATACTGCCTTTCCCCAAGGCCCGCTAAAGATGGTTCTGGCAGCAAGAGGGCAACATGGTGGCTGGAGAGGTCAGGCCTCCCACACTGGATCAGCCAATTACATATATGGGAGGTTTGGAAACAGGAGCTTGTAAGTCTGGGAGGGCCTGGACTATTTCCAGAAAAGGAAAAAAAATGGTTTGAGAAGGGAAAAAATTGGTCCTGTTTCTGAAAAAACTGCTCTCTGTAATATTATACCTTTGCTTTTAGATTGCTATTAGGGGAATGTAGAACTAATTAAGAGACCTGAACATCATCAATAATTTTTCTGCTTGAGTTTTATGACTAGTAATTTTTTTAAGTCTTTTGTGAAGTCACTGGTGGAAAAGCTAATGCACAACTTTTCAGCATATTGCCCTTCAAGACTCAGGTTATATTTAATCATAAATTGCATACAAATAGCTAATTGCTAGCTTCCACAGTAAAATGTACTTATTGTCTCAAATTGGATTCATAGTTTAAAAAGTCAAGCCATAGCCAATCTTTGTTTTTAGAGAACATTGCTAAAGGAGACATTAAGCCAAATGGCCTGCATGGAATGATGCTAAGAGGCCACTAGGCTAGATTGGTGGACCTCAAATCAGTGGGAATAGAATTGGGCAAACTCATAGAGTCAGAATGGTTTTAAATAAACTCTTTGCAACAGCAGAAATTTATATAATGACTTCTGACTCACTTATGAGAATAATATATCTTTGAAGGTAACTGTGCTTCCTTTCTATAGTCTCTTCCTCCTTTGTCTCCTCCTCCTCCCCATCACTCCTTCTTTCCTTCCCTTCCCCTCCTCCTTCCTTCTCTGGCTCATTCATCTTCAAGAAAAATGCACTAGTGAGAACAGACTGCAATTTCCTTTTAAGGAAAAACCTGCTACAGGGTATTTTGTCTCCAGGCCCAGATCTTTAGCTGATCTGGGAAGTGAAGCCAAAGGGGCCTTCATTGACAGATAAGCCACTGACATGGAAGTGTAGCTGTTTGCATGTAGGAAGAACTAAAGCCAGCCTTATACCTGTCCCTTGCCTTTAGGATAGGCTGCAGGACTCAAAGGGGAAACTCAATAAAACTTTCAGAAGCAAATAAATAGAACCTACAAGGCTTGCTTCCCTGGGGATGGGAAGGCACCATATGTCAGTTTCATGTTTTTAATCAAAAGGCCAAGGCTTCATCTAGGTTGTAGTCATAAGTATTTACTTTCCAGAGATTTTCATTTAAATGACAAATATCTTTCCTTCAACTATTTCTCATGCACTTTCCCCTAATCAGAGAAAAATCCGGTACAAAAAATGCCCTTAATAATTACCTATAATGTCCTATATGATGTGTTATCATTATCTAACTTGTTTATGAGAAGTAGTTATAATATTTGCTTACCTAAGAAGCATTCCAACACAGGATGTGGCCATAGCGGCTGCTTCCAAGATCCTTAGGGATCATTTAGTGCAATCCCACTCTTTTACCAATGAAGAAACAGCAAACCAGTTTGGGGAGATGTGATGTAGAGGAGAGAACAGGAATCTGGAGATTGGGAGGAGAGAGCCTTTTGGAAGGATATGAACTATGTTAAGAGGTACCCTGTGTCTCTATTTTAAATTTTTGGTAAGGTTAGAGGCTAAGGCGAGACAGTGGGCATGTAGTAAAGATGGGGGAAAGGAAACTGCTGCTTATCGAGTGTCTTTTATGTACCAAGCTTCATGCTAAACACTTCATATACATTCTTTCATTTAACCGTCACCACAACCACATAAAGTAGAATTTATTATTTCCCTCATTTTACAGATGAAGAAACTGAGGCTTAGAGGAGTGACATATGTTCTTTTCCTTTGAGAAAAAGCAGGAGACCTGGGGCCAGATACCCATGTTTTGGGGGCTCAAGTCAAACATATTGCCTCCTGGCCCATGTTGCTGAGTCTGTAACCTAGGAGCAAATGCAAGGTGTATACATATGTCAGTCATGAAGTCAATGCACAAGGAGGGGAAAATCAGGAGGTAGGAAAGTTAGGTGTGGAGGGAATTCCTGACAGGAAGAGCACATGGGTGTCCCAGCTTTTTCAGTGGCCAATTCAACAAGGCCATTCGTTTTTTTTCTTTTTTTGGAGAAACGAGAGCCAACAGAAAGATTTATAACCATGGAAGCAGGTGGGGAGAAGGGAAGAAGGAATATTTGAGCACATGGGATCAAGAGTAGGAAGGTAGAGTGATAGGAGAGTGACTGTCTGCTGAGAGGGACCCTGTCAGAAGAGAATGGGAGAGTTGGTACGTCAGGTAGATGAGTCACTAAGGAAGTGAATGATTAAGTGGCAGCAAAAAGACTCCAGGGAATTCTTAACAGCCTGGTTTGCTCTTTGGACTTTGCACGAGAAATATTTTTATGGAATGATCCAGACAACGGAATGCTAACTTCATATAGTCATTGTTACTTCCTTGTGTTTATTACTTTTATTTAATTATTTGTGTTTAAATGTTCATGATGACTCATTAATCTGGATTCCCTGTCTTAGAGTTGATATTTGAGACAATTGTCTTAAGGGAGGCTTACCCAGAGGCCTTTTGCAGATGAGTTGTACCCTGAATGCTAGCGTATTTTTTGTTACCAAGCTGCCAACGTTCAGATCAAAACAATCCATTTCTGATTCATGTACGTTATTAGCTCTGGCAGGATGGTAAGACGTGAGGCAGATACTGTTTTGTGTATTACAGAAACCTAGATAAGCAAACAGAGACTGAAGAGATTGACTTGATTAGAAAAGCAATCTTTTGTGATATTTCTTAGCACCAAGCAATTACTTTTTCATAAAACTGAGCAGATAGAGCACTCATGTGTCCACTCTTGCACTCCCTCCTTGGCTCCAGATATGTGTGATTGCATGATGCTAGCAAGAGGCCTACTGATTTGTCAGTTATCAAAAGTTGCTAAAGGAAAGTCAATACAAAAGAAGCTAATCATCATCTTGTCTTTTCCTGGTGACTCTATTGGACTTCTACTGTCTGAGCTCCCTGTTCTTGATGGCAGTTTTACTGACAGTAGTACCTGTGCCCTTCTTGTAAAGGGTGAGAATCTCATTTTGTCTCTCTTCCTCTTGATAAAAGGCTGGGGGCTGACTTCTTGGAAGAGCTGGAAGAATTATTAACACGAACTAGATGTAGCCAAGTGTTGCTTCTCCTCCCTTTCTTCTTTGGTCATATTGACAATAACTCATTTCTTTATCACATCTGCCCTTCTCTGGACCTATGTCTTTGAGGCTCTGGTCTCAATCCCTGTAAATTGACTCCAAAATGAAGTAACTTGATTTTTCTTCAAGTGGAACAATATGTTTCAGGTATCCCTAGTACAAATGGGATCATTTAGCTGCCATCCCAAGTGTGGCACCAACACAATAGGAATCACTAATTTTGTTCAAGCAATCCCCACATGGGAAGAATCTGATGTTACTATAAGAATCTTGCTGAAAGCACCTTTTTTTCTTGGAATCAACTTGCTTTGAAAATTCTCCTGTGTTCTGGAGAGGCTAAATGATTTGTCCAAGTTGAGCCAGTAGAAGAACTGAGATTATTTCTATTTACAACATTCTGGGCACCATAAAAGGATATTTGAAATCAATAAAAAAACTCTCTGTGGTTTGACCCTCAAATCTGCTCTGAGTCCCAGCTGCCCGAGGTCATGTGTTAGGAGAGTACCTGATATGATGGTGCCTATCAGGAGTCCCATGTGTGGTCCCCCAAACTGCTATTTCTTTATTTTTCATTATTATTTGTCACAATCACTATGCTCAATTATGAAGCCTGCTAAAAGACTGTGGCACAAGGAACAAAGTTCTTGTCCAAGTCTTACTTAACTTTGTTATGGCTACCAAAAAATCTCCAGGGACAACATGGCAGGATGATGGGAAAAGGAGACATCTACTTTCAAAAGGAAGTTACTTCCCATTCCTTGCACCAGTCCTGCTCTTAGATCCATAGAATCAGAAGATGCCAGAGTTGGGAGCAATTATTTAATCCAACCTATTTCATTCTGTAGTTGAGGAAACTGAGGCCCAGAGAAGAGAAGGGACCTTACCAATGGCATGTAGTCTCAGTAGCAGGGCTAACACTGTAGCCCTGGATATTCACATCCTTAATTCAGTGCCTCAGAGAGAATGATAAATGGCTTTTAAAGTTCAAATTGGGGGCTCCTAAGATGCATTTCAAGCAAAGTCCTAATTACTTTTCAGCATAAAGAAAAATAGGCCCTAGTTTTTAACCCCCATGTCCAACTGGAGATTCTTGCAATATAGGTATTACTTGAGACCATTCATTTTTAGGGAAGAAATAGAGAAAACACTTGGCCAGAGCTATTCATCGTTTTTTCCATCTTCTTGGAGACCACAGTTCCTTTTTTTTTTTTTTTTTTGAGACAGAGTCTCACTGTGTTGCCCCGGCTAGAGTGCCGTGGCGTCAGCCTAGCTCACAGCAACCTCAAACTCCTGGGCTCAAGCGATCCTACTACCTCAGCCTCCCAAGTAGCTGGGACTATACAGCCAAGCGACACCGTGCCTGGCTAATTTTTTCTATTTTTAGTTGTTTGGGTAATTTCTTTCTATTTTTAGTAGAAATGGGGTCTCTTTCTTGCTCAGGCTGGTCTCAAACTCCTGAGCTCAGGCAATCCTCCCACCTCTGCCTCCCAGAGTGCTAGGATTACACGTGTGAGCCACCACGCCCAGCCAAGACCACAGTTTCTTAAGTAATCAACCTTTAGCTAGGTGACTCTGATCCTCAGTTACTCCCAATGGGTTTCCTTGAGTAAAGACTGTGGGCAAACACATTAGGCTTTGGAGTTCTAGGTCCTGGTTTCAAGGCCCTATTTTGTTCTTTACTAGTTATTTGGCCTTGGGCAATCACTTTACCTCTTGGAACCTCAGCTGGTAAGAATAAGAATGATACCTTACCTCACAGGGCTGGTTGGTTACAAAGCTCCTATGTCATAATGTAGTGTGGACAAGCGCTTTGTAAAGAATAAAGGGCTTTGCCCAGCGTTAATTATGAGCATGCCAGTCATACATATTTCATGAAACTAGTCTGGAATGCCCTCAGTTCTTGGATGGTCTGTAAAGCAATAAAACAGCCATCTCTTAATTATTCACACTAATGGCAGGGGCAAGGAGCACAGGCAACACAAAACAGAAACTCATCTAGATGCCATTTCTGTTTGGGTTTAGAACACCGTGTGTTTAGGGAAGCCTCTGAAATCTGTTTGCTGAAAGTGAAATTCAACCCAAGTAGAATTCCAAAAGCAGACCATGTGCAAGTCCCTGCCCTTTTCTGGGCCTCAGTTCCCTACCTGTAAAAGAGGAATTGCCCTCACTGGTCACACAGTTCCTGCCAGCCCAAGTATCTGTGTGTCTGTGAGTCTAGACATATGGAAGGCAGCAGGGGAATCCAGTTGTAGATAATGCCCAAAGTTTTATAGGGCAGCTGGAGTTGTGCAAATACTAGGGGGTAAAAATCACGAGCTGCCAAAATAGTGTCGCCTCCTTAATAAAAAGGGCAAAGAGAGAAGTCAGTCCTGGGTGGAAGAAAAGAAGAGATTGGAGGAGAGAGTGAAAATAGCATCTGTAGACAGGAAGGGCTGGGATGATAGCAACGTGCAATGCTGCTGTCACAGAATGAAATGCACGAGATGAGTCTCTGTGTGCTATTTCTGTTCAGGGGTCACACTCTTCTCAATTCACCTGATTTTTCTCTCCTGTCAATCATATCCTTTTCAAAATTCATCTCAGAAGTGTTTATGAGCAATTCTGATTATAATTTGTGCTAAAACCAATCAGCGGAGGTCTGTCTACAGTACAGGGCAATCAGCAGAGACCCAAGGTATTGGTCAGAAGTGATGTCTTCATTTAGATAGACTGTGACTAATTGGGTTGGCTGAAGTTACAGTCGGAACAATCTCACAACAGTGCTGCTGCCTACCAGGTACACAGGTTCCCATACAATTTTAGGAATGGTGCCTGGTTAAATACAGTGCTTTTTACTATTCGTATGAGAAATGGAGTATGAAAATGACATATGTTGCACTTTAACATTTTTCCGTTTTAACCCATCTAGTACTCCTTTAGCCTGTAAGAATTTAGTGACAGTGAGAAAATAAGATCCAAAATTGGGCTCTCCTGACATATTGTGGTATGTATCATGCACTTTGAAACTTCTTGTAAATTGGGAAGGCAGGGACGTTGTTGTTGCATGTGATTTGGGGTTCTGTGATAGGGTCGTATGTAATGTTGCATGGTAGTCAGCCCTGGTTTTAGATGCCACGCATTCCCAGAAACTACATCTTCAATCATACTCAAGACTTAATTGTGCATAATGAATAGGAACAAACACATGAATAGCAACAAGCTATGAAAAATGAAGTACAGGTGCATATTAGTATCAGATAAGTGACAAACTGGAAAGGGTGTATATCCATATGTATATTATTATTTTATTGTCGAGTTGTAAGAGTTCTTTATATAGTCAGAATACTAGACCCTTACCAGATATATAATTTGAGAATATTATCTCTCATTCTGTAGGTTCTCTTTTCATTTTTTAATAATGTTCTTTGAAGTACAAAAGTGCGTTAATTTTTACAAAGTCTAATTCATCAGTTTTTTTCTTTGGTTGCTTGTACAGTGTCATATCTAAGGAAACATGGCCAGATCCAAGGTCACAAATATTTACACCTGTATTTTCATTTCAGAATTTTATGGAGTTAGCACTTAAATTTAGGTCTCAACTTTTTTGAATTAATTTTTGTATGTGGTGTGAGATGGGGGTCCAAATTCAGGGATATGTTACTGGATATGTTACTTGCTAATATTCGTTGAGGATTTTTGAGTCTATCTTCATAAATGATGTTGGTCTATAGTTTTCTTTTCTTGTGATGTCTTTGTCTAATTTTGGTATCAGGGTAATACTGGCCTCATAGAATGAGTTGGGAAGTGTTCCACCTATTCCATTTTTTGGAAGAGTTTATGAAGGATTGGTGTTAATTCTTCTTGAAATGTTTGGTGAAGTTCACCAGTGAAGCTATCTGGTCCTGGGCTTTTTATTATATATCCAATCTCTTTATTTATAGATCTATTCATTTTCTATTTCTTCTTGAGTCTTTCTAGGAATGTGTCCATTTCATCTAAGTTATCTACTTTGTTGGTATAAAGTTATTCATCGTATTCCCTAATAATCCTTTTTTATTTTTGTGAGATCACTAGTAATGTCCCCTGTTTCATTCCTGATTTTAATAATTTGAGACTTTTCTCTTTTTTCTTTATCAGTTTAACTAAAGGTTTGTCA
This sequence comes from Indri indri, assembly GCA_004363605.1. Classification (NCBI taxonomy): domain Eukaryota; kingdom Metazoa; phylum Chordata; class Mammalia; order Primates; family Indriidae; genus Indri; species Indri indri. The sequence goes on from RJWJ010005727.1 coordinate 19,790, forward strand.
ATTTTGTTGATCTTTTCAAAGAACCAGATTTTAGTTTCTTTTATTTTCTCTAATTTGTTTGCTACTTCAGTTATTTCTACTCTAGTCTTTATTATTTCCTTCTGCTTGGTTTGGGTTTACTTTGCTGTCCTTTTTCTCATTTATTAAGGTAGAATGTTAGGTTATTGATTTGAGATCTTGTTTCTTTTGAATGTAGACGTTATAGCTATAAACTTCCCTCTAAACACTGCTCTGTATATATCCCATAACTTTTGGTATGTTGTGTTTTTATTTTCGTTCATCTAACAGTATTTTCTAATTTTCCTTGTCATTTCATCTTTGACCCATTGATTATTTAGGAGTGTGTGTTTTTAATTTCCACATATTTGTGAATTTTCCTAATTTCCTTCTGTTATTTTTTTAATTTCATTCCATTGTGGTCAGAAAACATACTTGTATGATTTCATACATTTTAAATGTATTGAGACTTGATTTATGGCCTAACTTATGCCCTGTCCTGAAGAATGTTCCGTGTGTACTTGAGAAATATGGTCTGCTGTTGTTGTATGGAGTGTTATATAGAAGGCTGTTTGATCTAGATGGTTTATAGTGTTGTTCAAGTTTTCTATTCCCTTGTTAATATTCTGCCTACTTGTGTTATTCATTATTAAAAGTGGGGAATTGGAGACTCTGAATATTATTGTTGAATTATCTATTTCTCCCTTCAGTTCTAGCAGTTTTGCTTCATGTGTTTTGGGCTCAGTTGTTAGGTACATGTATATTTATAATTATTGTATCTTCTTGATGGATCGACACTTTTATTATTGTTAAGATGTCCTTGTCTGTAGTAACAATTTTTATCTTAAAGTCTATTTTGTCTGATATTAGTACAGCCATTCTAGATATCTTTTGATTATAGTTGGTATAGTTTGTATCTTTTTCCATCCTTTTACTTTCAACCTACTTGTGTTTTGGAATCTAAAATGTGTCTCCTGTAGACAGTATAGACTTGTACCATGTTCTTTTAAATCTATTTTGCCCATCTCTGCCTTTTGATTGCAGGGTTCAATCCGTTTGTGTTTAATGTAATTTAATAAATAATTAAATAATTTATAAGTGATAAGTAATGAAATAAGGTAAGATTTACATATGTCATTTTGCTACTCATCTTCTAGATGTCCTATTTCTTCCTCTATTTGTCCATTCTTGCCTTCTTTTATGTTAAATAGTTATTTTCTAGTATACTGGTTTTATTCCCCTATTTTTTTTACTATATATATTTTGAGCTATTTTCTTAGTGGTCACCCTGGGGATTGCAACTAACATTTTATAACAATCTAATTTGGATTAATACCAACTTTATTTCAGTAGCATCCAAAAACCTTTTTCCTATATAGCTTCATTCCCTCTCCCCTCCTTGTGCTGTTATTGTCATATCTTTATACGTTGCATGTCCATCAACACGAATTTATAATTATTGTTTACATAGTTGTGTTTTAAATCAGATAATTGGGAAAAAAGAATTACAACCAAAAATATATTTACACTGTTTTCCATATCAACCTATATAGTAAATTTTACTGGTGTTCTTTATTTCTTCTTGTGGATTTAAGTTATAGGCTGGTATCTTTACATTACATACTGAAAGACTTTGTCTAGTGTTTCTTGTGGAGGATATTTGCTAGTGAAAAACTCTCTCAGTTTTTCTTTATCGGGAAATGTCTTAATTTCACCTTTTTTAATGGATAGTTTTGATGGACATAGAATTCTTGGGTGACAGTCTTTTTCTTTCAGCGCTTTGAATATATCATCCCATTGCTTTCTTCTGTTCTTACTTTCTGATGAGAAATCAACTGTTAATCTTATTGAGATCTTTTGAATGTAATTAGTCACTTTTGCTGCTTTCAAGATTCTCTCTGTCTTTTGGCAGTTTGATTATAATGTGTCTACTGTGGATTTCTTTGCATTTGTCCTGCTTGGAATTCGCTGAGCTTTGTGGATATGTAGATTAATGTTTTGCATCCAATTTCGGAAGTTTTCAGCCATTATGTCTTCAAATATTATTTCTGCCTTTTTTTCCTCATCTATCTGGAAATTCCATTATATAAATGTTGGTACACACGATGGTGTCCTATAGGATTCTGAGGCTCAGTTCATTTTTCTTCATTCTTTTTTCTTTTTCTTCCTCAGACAAGATAATCTAAACTGACCTATATTCAAGTTTGATGATTTCTTCTTTTGAATGCTCAAATTTGCTACTGAGCTCCATTAATGAATTTTTCATTTCAGTTATTATAATTTTCAATTCCAGAATTTCTATTTAGCTCTTTTTTTATAATTTGTATATTTTTGTCTATATTCTCTATTTGGCAAGGCATCATTCTCCTACTTTCTTTTAGTTATTTGGACATTGTTTCCTTTGTTTTAACATATTTAAAATAGCTGATATAAAATTTTTGTCTGATAAATCCAACATCTAGGCTTCCTCAGAGACAAGGTCTGTTGATTGATTTTTTTTCCCCCATGTATGGTCCACACTTTCTTGTTTCTTTGCATGTCTTATAACTTTTTGTCAAAAACTGTATATTTAAATAATATAATGTAGCACCTCTGAAAATCATATTCACCCCCTTCCTCAGGCTTTGTTGTTGGCTTTTGTTATTGTGGTGGTGGTTGTTATTTCTTTGTGACTTTTCTGAACCAATTCTATAAAGTCTGTATTCTTTGTCAAGTATAGCTACAGAAGTCTTTGTTCAGTTAGATTAGTGGTAGTCAATTAATGATTGATTGGACAGTTATTTCCTCAAATGTCTGGAACCAACAAATTTCTCAGTCTTTGCTGAGGGGCTCTGTGTGTGTGTTGGGTACAACTTTAACCTTCTAGTCTAGCTGTTGATGACTCTGTTAGCTTTCACTTCCTGCTTGCACAGAACCTCAAGGTCAGCGAGAAATGAGGGCATAGGGCCTTCTCAGGTCTTTCTTGAGGAGCATGAGTCCAGCCTTGGGCATGCACACAGCCCTATGCTTGAGTGTGACCTACTAGATCCCCAGGAATATGTAGGAGTTTTGACAACCCTATGGGCATCTCATTCCCGAAATCTTCCTTTAAACTTTTTAGTTAGCCTATTATTTGCTCTAACTATTGTCCCCTTGCCCGAGGCAGCTGAAAAGTTAAATAATTGCCTCCAATTGATTTCAACAAATGTACCTGGGGGAAAAGCTTTTGCACTGGTGAGCTCCACATCAGTTCAAATAAAGACAGCCTTGCAAACGGGGTCTTTTAGGTAACCATTAGACAGACCAAATAATGACAGTTCACTGGAACTGAAGCTTTGAAGGAACTCCAGCCCCATTCTGCCCCCTTCAGTGGCTGCCAGGATACCAGATTTTACCATGAGCATAGGCTGTTAGTTTTTAAGACTACCTCAGAGCTGGAAAGGGAGAATGGAAATAGGGAAGTTAAAATGCCACAAAGCTAACTGTTCTTACTGAGATTCAGCCACTTGCTTGAATAAATGCTCCTCGGATTGCTGCAAGCCTTTTATTAATTTCAGAGCTATGAAGAAGCTGGTTCTGACAATTTTTGCCAGTTTTCTCATTGCTTTTATGGGGGAGAGAATTTTCCTTGGTCCTTAGTCTGTACTTTTTGATTTCTTATTATTAATATTTAATTCATATGTTGTATAGCATTTCATTGCTTATTTTTTTATTCATTAAACAAATATTTATTAATTACCTAATAAGTGGAGGCACTTTGCTAAGCATTGGAAATACCATAATGAGCAAGACTGCTTTGGCCTCTGCCCTCATGAAGCTTACAGCTTTGTGGAGGAAGACAGATGCTAAAAGAAGCAATTACAATGCAGGGATGAAGAAAGTATAAGAGTTGTAGGAGATTATAGGAAAGAATTGAATTCAGACTTGGAGGATTGGGAAGGCTTCTGGAAGGAAGTTAAATGTAAATTGGGATTTAAAAAACAGGTAGAATGCCGGGCGCGGTGGCTCACGCCTGTAATCCTAGCACTCTGGGAGGCCGAGGTGGGTGGATCGTTCTGAGCTCAGGAGTTCGAGACCAGCCTGAGCAAGAGCGAGACCCCCATCTCTACCAAAAATAGAAAGAAAATTAATTGGACAGCTAAAAATATATATATAGAAAAAATCAGCCGGGCATGGTGGCGCATGCCTGTAGTCCCAGCTACTCGGGAGGCTGAGACAGTAGGATTGCTCGAACCCAGGAGTTCGAGGTTGCTGTGAGCTAGGCTGATGCCACGGCACTCGCCCCAGGCAAGACAGTGAGACTCTGTCTCAAAAAAAAAAAAAAAAAAAAAAAACAGGTAGAATGGTTTCCAGGCAGAAAGTAAACCACATGTGAAGGTTTATAATGCTGTGAAGGAACTGAGCATAGAATGTGATAGAAGCAGGGTGAGACACAAGGCTAGGAGTTTCTCAGGGGCAAGATTATCAAGGATCTTGTAAGTGAAGTTCAGATATCTATTTTACCCTAAGGGATATGGGAAGCCACTGAAGAGTTTTAAGCTAAACAGTGACATTATCTTTGCAGTGTCTCCAGCACTTAAAACACTGTCCAGCACATAGTAGGTGATCAATTAATAAATTATTATTCATAAATAATATTTATGTATAAGTAATTAAATTGATTTATAATTTACTTATAAATTATTATTTTCAGATTATTCTAGGTGTTAGTGTAGAGCAGAGATTATGGTATCAGGACACTTTTACATTCTTAAAAACTATAGAGGACCCCAAAGAGATGTGTTTATGTGAGTTATATCTATTGTTTTTTTATTGTATTAGAGATTAAAACTGAGGATTTAAAAATATTTACTTACCAATTCATTTAAAATTAATAATAGGCCGGGCGCGGTGGCTCACGCCTGTAATCCCAGCACTCTGGGAGGCCGAGGCGGGTGGATTGTTTGAGCTCAGGAGTTCGAGACCAGCCTGAGCAAGAGCGAGACCCCATCTCTACTAAAAATAGAAAGAAATTAGCTGGACAACTAAAAATATATATAGAAAAAATTAGCCAGGCATGGTGGCGCATGCCTGTAGTCCCAGCTACTCAGGAGGCTGAGGCAGGGAGGATGGCTTGAGCCCAGGAGTTCGAGGTTGCTGTGAGCTAGGCTGACACCACAGCACTCACTGTAGCCCAGGCAACAAAGCGAGACTCTGTCTCAAAAAAAAAAAAAAAAAATTAAAAAAAAATTAATAATAAAGTCATCAAAAACATATATTTTTTCTAAAACAGATGTTTCCCAAAACAAAATACTTTAGTGGAAAGAGTAGCATTGTTTAAAATTTTTGCAAATTTCTTTAATTTCTGACTTAATAGCAGACAGCTGGATTCTCATATCTGCTCCTGCACTCAATCTGGTTTAATTGTGGAAAATTCGGCCTCACACAGACATACAATTGGAAAAGGAGTGGTGTTCTAATACCCTTTTAAGATAATTAAGGATATGTTTCTCTGATACTACACAAAAAGTTGGCAAGTGATAGTTTCTTGAAGGTTAGTTACGATGCGGAAGCTACAAACATATCAATTAACTTTTCCATTTTCTGTTACATTAAAATCTATCTTGCACTTTGAGTGAATCATTAGCCATTTTGTGATTTTGTATCATGATGCATTGGTCATTTTAAAGACACTGGCTTACTGAGTTATGCAAATCTGCCAAATATTAACACACTTCATTATACAACATCAAAACATCGTATTCATTAGTGTCACCACTGTTCTTATCAGAAAAGCCTTTAAGTATTGAGAAGCTGTCAGGCTTCATAATGGAAAAAAACAAGTTTTCCCAAATTCTAATTTGTGCTTGAAAGTGCAAATTTATCATTGGCTATGAACACTGTCAGTTGTTTTCCTTGAAGTAACAGGCACTCTTTGTTCATTTCCAAGAAAATGCCTGCCAAATACTTGAGTTTGAATAGCAGTTTGTCAGTCTTTCTTTCAAGTAAAAATAGTGTTACATGAAAAAGTGTTTAGTTCGTCTCATAACTCAGTCCCACATGTGCTTTTCCTCTAGATGACCATCATACTTCAGTGTGTACCAGAAGTACTTTATGCACACTTCCTATTTCATCACACCTAATATAAAAAGGACATGTAGTCAATGGTCAAGATTTAATGAAATTAATTTTTACTGCTACTTCAAGTACATTCTTAAGTGAAACTGGCTTTTTTTTAATGTAAATACTTAACGATGAAAACTACAATGACTACTATTGCAGTTTGGTGTCACTAACTTGACTCATGATAAGGTGCCAGCAGTTTTACCCACCGTAGCTTTTGCACCATCAGTGCAAATGTCATCACATTTGTCTGAGAAGAAACCGTGAGTTTTAGTAATGTTATTAACACTTAGAATATTTCAGCACCAGTCGTTCCTCCCCCCCGCCACACACACTTTCATATAATAGATCTTCGATGATTAGTTAGTGCTAATACTAGATGAATATAAGAGCAAAACAGTTCCACCCCATGTCTGTAGATTTGTTCATTTGTAAGGCAAAAATACAATCTGCGTAAGAGATATTAACTCCAGAAGTCTTTGTGTTTGCAGCTAAATCTTTAATTTGATGAGTTAGTTTCTCTCTCATTGGATTTCTTCTACTGACTTTTCTTCCAGCAGGCATTCAGCAATGTCAACTCTACAGTGGTTTATTAGTTTCTCCACTACTGTGTGTACTTCTCCATGTATTGCAATAACTTACTCTATAGTACATTTCAGTGGCTTCTTCATTTTTGTTTGGAAAAGCTTTACCACGCAATTTTGACTTTTAAAGAGCATATAACATTTACTTTAAATGTTTAATTCCATTTTCTGTAAACTCCGAATGATTGATTTCAAGATGACTGACTGTACAACTTAGCTCATGCCATAATGCTATTGAAAATGTTCTATTGCATCAGACCCAATAAGATAAATTATTTGTATCTGTAAGGTCAACGGAAAGATAGTGTTTGTCATAGTTTTGTTCCTTACTTACAATTGTAATCTCAATAGAGTAGATCTCTCTCTTGCATGAGTCAGAGAACTCTCTAATAAGTCAGTTTCACACCTTTTTAGCATTGTTAGACATAGACATTACAGCTGCAGGCTAAGCAAATGAGTCTTCTAATCTCCCTTTTTGAAGCTAACCTTCCATTCTGAAATATCAGAAAAATGTGTTGCAAATAAATTTTATCTTATTGTGTAATAAAATATGAAATCTATAATAAGTTATAGATAAATTTTAAAAATTAAGTATTTTTAAAAATTTAAAGTATTATTGCAAATTAAGACTACAAAGTGTATTCACTTTGTATATTTTCACATGGACACAAAACTTGTAGATTTCAAAACAACAATGATAATGAGGTTACAAAGATTATGGCTCATGTAACCTAAATAGCCAGTAAGAGCACTAAGTTCTGAGTATAAATTAAGTGAGCCTCTGAGAATGCATGTATTTGTACCCTGTACCTGCTATCCTAGAACATGCTAGAATACACATATTTCAGAACAGTGATGTCATTTTATATCATGTTGCCTGTCGTAAATTCTTCTGTATACTTGTTAGAAAATAAAAGCGAAAAGAGCAAATGAAGTCTTAGTATTATTATGAAAATAAGTTTGCCCTTAGAATCTCCTGAGAGGGTCTCAGAGAACTGGAAAGAATGGATTGGAGGAGGTCAAAACAGGAGCTTCAGAGACCAATTAAGAGGCTGTCAGGATGGTCTATGTGGCAGCGTTCTGCAGCTTGAGTGTACATCAGAATCCTCTGGAGGGCTTGTTAAAGCACACATGGCTGAGCTCCACTCCCATGGTTTCTGGTTAGTAGGGCTAAGTTCAGGTCCCAAAATTTGCATTTCTAACAAATGCCCAGGTGGTACTGATGCTGCTTGTGTTGGGGCCACACTTTGAGAACCACTGCACTAGGGCCTTGCTTCTCATCTCAGACTTCACCCCAGATCTACTGAATATGAATCTATATGAATAAGATTCTCAGGTGATATGTATGCATCTTAAAGTTTGAGAAGCACTTCTCTAAGAGATAGTTAATGGAATCCTAGACCTGAAGATAAAGAAAAGAGCACAAGTTTAAAAGTTATTTATAAGAGACAAAAAACAAGACTTAGTGTCTGAATGTGGGGAAGTAAGGAAAAGGGAGAAATCACCAGAAGTTCTTTGGTTTCTTCTGGCTTGAGCAACTGAGTAGGTGGTGATCCCATTTCACTGGGATGGGGGACACAAGGAGATGAGTAGATTTAGGGGAGTGGTATTTGAATTCAGCATTGAGTTTATTGACTATATGAAGTTCTCTTTTAACCCCCACATTACTGGTCATGTGTGATTAAACAATTATGTTATGTGCTCCTGGTGCTAGGAAGAGATTGGTATTGCATAAGAAGTGTTAGGCACACATGCAGGATTCTAATTTCAGCTCAGATTCCATTTATGGCAAATATAAATTGGTAAAATGTAAGTCTCCTCTACAGAAGAAGGCTTTAAAACCTGTCTCCCATTCCCACAACATTCAGTCCCATAGGCACAAACATGCAGGTTAGAGACACAGGGTAACCAGCAAAAACCACATACCACCTATTAGTAATTTGGGCTCTGAAGAACGGAAGAGTATATTCTGGGTAACCCAGAGCAGAGCAGACCAGACCAGACCGTGTGACTGTTGAACATGGTCAAACTCACCTTTCAGAGTGGGGACCCAGTCTCATCAAAGCCTTTTACTGTCTCCCACAAATCTCCAGTTAAAGAATGCCTCTAAATATTATTATATCTAGCTACCTATGTTCCTGACCAGCTGAGCCAGGATTCTGACTTGCAAAGCAGGCTGTAGAAGGTAGGTAGTCCCCACTTACAAAATGAATGATTTGGATTTCTATCTGAATGGGGGAGACATTACACTTTTAACCATTGTTTTATTTATTTATTTATTTTATTTATTTATTTATTTTTTTTGAGACAGAGTCTCACTCTTGCCTGGGGCGAGTGCCATGGCATCAGCCTAGCTCACAGCAACCTCAAACTCCTGGGCTCGAGCAATCCTGCTGTCTCAGCCTCCCGAGTAGCTGGGACTACAGGCATGTGCCACCATGCCCGGCTAATTTTTTCTCTATATATTTTTAGCTGTCCAATTAATTTCTTTCTATTTTTTTGGTAGAGGCGGGGTCTCGCTCTTGCTCAGGCTGGTCTCGAACTCCTGAGCTCAGGACGATCCGCCCACCTCGGCCTCCCAGAGTGCTAGGATTACAGGCGTGAGCCACCGCGCCCAGCCTTAACCATTGTTTTATTTGATCCTCACACTACAGCCAGATACAGCAGGCATTGTTATTATCTCCATTTTGCAGATGAGTAAGCTGAGTTTCAAGGAAATTAAATGACTTGTCTAGAGTTATTGAAATTTTAAGAGGATGAGCTGGGACTGAACCCCAGGTTTACTGACTCCTACTGACTCCAAATTGTGTGCTCTTTTCACTATAATATTGTGCTTAGTTCAATTTAGCAGCAGACTGATCTGCAGGACATTAATTGCTTTTTGGATTCCAATTTACTTCAAGAGCTGACTTGTATGAAATGTTCGAATAATGGCGCTTGATTTCTTAAAATAGCTTGATTCATAATACATTACAGATTATTAGTGAGCTTTTATCTTAATGGTCAAGCAATTAATAATGAGTCATGGCAAAATGTCTCAGGGGTGAAAAAAAAAAGCACATTGTCACCAGGTCTGTTCATTATCCTCTGTGCTCTATATCCAGATCAATCAATAGTTAATTAATAATGATGTGCTTCTTGAAGTACAAGGTTATAAATTAATTTAATGCTCATATGCATATTTTCTGTAGGAAAAATGAGTGGAAAATGCCTGCCATGCCCATCTCATTGTAAGAAAATGTATGTAATGATTACAAGCATATAATAAGAATGGTTTCCTTAGCCAAATGTTTGTTCATTTCTGTTAATCAGTATTCATTTGAGCTACTTCCATGCAGCTTGTGGAAGCAGTGCAATCAGTTGAGTAGTGTGGCAGATTTAAATCAGTAATAAAAGCCCTGGGGAAATTAACAAGACAAAACATTAACCACAGACTAAACATTAACATATATTAGCATTTTTATTATACCTGTCGAATTGTTAAATGGGCATGGTTGCTACTATTAAAAAGTTTATGTTGTATATCACATAATTTCAATGTATATTTTGTTTTTAAACTTTTAAGATTTAATTAAACTAAATTGTACAGCAGTATAATAGATGATTCGGGAGAATGAACTGAAGTTCATCATTTTATTTTAACTGGAAACCTATGGAATTCCCGCCCCACTCCACCCTCAGCCCCAAGATACCCCAAAACAAATGCCACAGGTAATATTCATTCAAAGCCGATCGTGGGATCAGAGTTGATATTTAAATTACATAACCCTGGAGGAAGTTTTATTTTTAATTCTTTAAGGTTGTGATGACTCCATCAATGATCAAAGACTAAATTTAAACCAAGTATTTGGCAACATTTCTCAGAAAAGCACTCTCTGGGACCAGAGTAATCAGCTGTGTTATAGCAGAAAAGTTATTCTGTAATTAAATAAAACTTAAAAGCCCTCAAGAGGTCCTCTAATATTGTTGGCTCCGGGTACGACTCTTGAGAGAGGAGTTCTGCTGATCTGAGTATAATTCAGTGGGGCATCCATCTTCTCCCTCAAAAACCATCAAATTTTTGCAGGCGGTATGATGTGTCTGTGGCTTTTCCTGAGCTACAGACTCACTAATGGGAACTTTTCTCCGTCTATGTCTGCTCTCCCTCTCCTTTTTCCCTTCCTCCCCTCCTCCTCCTTCTTCTATTTTGGGCAATTTAAATTAAAATATTGAGACACACACATTTATTTTTTAAGTACATATTTACGTATTTATTTTTAAATTTTTAAATTTTTAATTACTTTGGCTATGTAATGGTTGTACATATTTTGGCTATGTGATAGTTGTACAGTTACATATTTCTTCAGAAAGAAATGTAAAGCATTTCATTTATCAAGAGCAAAATAGATCCATTAGAGTTACTTAAGAGTGGGAGAGAGCTAGAGATACACTTTAATATGGTAACACCGCCCCGCCGCCACACACAAACACATTCTAACTTTTTAGGCTAGTACAGCTAAAGGCTTGAATTTGTTGCATTTTTATAGCCATAAAATTCACCTGGAATCTTCATTTTGGGGGAAACTATAAAGGATATAGTGGGGTTAGACATCCGAATTAGAAAAATATAGGAATTACAGAAGATTCTGTAGCCAACCCAAGAATCCAAATTCAGGAGCCAGGGTCAGGGGACATCCTGCAGGTAGCAAGCAGCAGGCTGGACCTACTTGGGAGCTGCCTCTCCCATAGAACTTGACATCCAGTGCTTCGATATGGTTACTAATTCACTCTTACCTGGCAGGCCAAAGAGTTAAATCATTCCACTGTTGGCTCACAGCTATTTGAAATACTGCCTAGAACCTAGGTTAAAATTGAAGGTCAGTTATCTGTTTATCTTGAACAACTTTAGCTCTTTCTTGGAATATGTTTTTGAATTTCTCATCATCATCATCGTCATCATCATCATCACTGTTTTCCAATTATGAGTGGGGTGTCCATAGGACTACAGACCTGGGCCACACCCAATGCTAGGAAGCCCCAGAATCTATTCTAGTGACAGAAATCCCTGGCATGGTGGGGGGGGGGGGCGGAATTGAAAATAAAAACATAGGTTTTAGAGTCAGACAGACCAGCATTCAAGTCTCAGCTCTTCCACTTAGCAACATTGTGACCTTGCTTACGTTCCTTGACTTTTGTGAGCCTCAGCTTCCTTATCTCTAAAATGGGGTTAATAATACCTGCTCTGTATACCTCAGAGGGTCGTTGTAGGGCTCCCTGGAGAGAATGGAGAATGGGTATAGAGTTATTTGTGAAGGACTGGACCAGAGTAAGGTATTGTGTTACAAATGTGAGGTATTGGTATTGGTGAGAAGCTTACAATATAGGATCTCTTACTCTGCTTGGCAGTCCAGAGTGAAAGATCAAGTCTGAGTTTTTTGTCACTTCAGAGTTCCCAGAACCAACAACAAATGGGGGCCTGAGAATGAATATGGTTAGATTTTAAGCAATGGAGTATCTGCATTTCTTGACATGTCAGTAATGGAGTACAGGTATGAATTGCATCAGACCAAATGCTTTGCATGATTTCAAAATCTTTGGTAATGATAGGGTTCAGGACACACTATCCCCAAATATGGCACCTTTGCAGTTGAGAAAACAGTAGAAGCAGGAAGGTCACTCTTACCTTCCCTTCACCCTTTCTCTGCTAAAGCAGGCTGTGAAACCTAACTGAACTTCTTCTGATGTAGGTCATAATACCATACCCTCATGTGAGAGGCTCCCACCCCATACCCAGAGGAAAGGAACATTCTTATCTCTGAAGACACAGAGACACAGAGAAGAGCCTGAACAAACAGGCCTGGCTAAGTTTTCCCCAGTTTATTACCATTAAATTATACCTTTTTTGTCCAATCATACTTCCCCACCACTATCCACTGCTTCATCAAACTTAGCATGAAAATACACAGGTTTCCCTATTTCTTTGACTCTTCCTTTGTAAAGGATCCTGTGTGATATAAAACTTATATAAAATGTATTCGTATGCTTTTCTCTTGTTAATCTTTTATTCCAGGTGATTCAGCCATGGGCCAAGAAAATAAATTTTTCCTGCCCTACATACTCCACTCAGAAAGCAATTTTCACTCCCCCCCCCCAAGGGAGCCTAGAATAAAATATGGCACTTCAAATATCATGTCTCCTTCCCGTGTCTAAGGCTAGACTTACAGGTAGAGTGAAGCTGTGGGGTTAGGTCATGACATCGTGCTGTTGGGGAGAGGTAGAAGTGGAGTTGTAGGCCAGGTCTCCTGATGCCCAGCCTGTTGTCTCTGCACTGTCCATACTTGCTGGCCAGTGTATTTTCTTCATGTATATCCAAGGACAATGCTTCTGGATCCTAGTAGAAAAAAATGGTGCTAAGGTCACTAGAATGATTTGCTGGCCTGGGTATGGTCAGAGGCCCTGCCTTGTTCTTATATTTCAGGATTTGTAATACTTCCGAGCGCTATTGCTTCCCCTGCCACAGGTCTGGTGCATAACTGAAAGCACCATTAGGAACCATGGTTTATGGACAACGAAAAGGTTTTATATTCCAGCTCTTTTGATAGAGACACTCATCTATCCAATAAATTCACCCCAACTAACCAAATTTAAAGGTACCAGCATCCTCGACTAGGTGCATTAGTCAGTGAAAGGAAATTGGATTGCACTTCTTATTTAGGAGCCTGAAACTCCTGGGCAGGATACTAATTTCTAAAAATGCCACTTGAGAGGCTAGCTTCTTTAGCAAGTGCAGCTGAAGAATAAGACCCAGGTCTCCTAGCATAGCCTGGGAGATGTTTCCCAAGTGTGAAGTTGAAAGGACTTCTTTAACATGAATGCCGTATCTCTTTGTAAATTATGTTTTCTTTTAGGGTCTGCTTCTCAAAATAAGCTCATAATATTCACCTACAGCTCACGTGGTGTGGAGGCGAAAGATGTGGGGAGAAGGGCCTAAAGCGGGGGATATATTTGACAAATGCTTTGTATATGAGAAGAATTTGCTTCATGGTAGATTTGTGGAAGAAAATACAGCCTGTCTGATAAGATGTGGCACATTTCAGATGGGGGAGTGGGGGTATTGGCAGGACACCATTGTTTGCCCCTTACCCCACACAGAGCCTTGGAAAGTCTGCTTGATAATGCCACATTGGGTGGCTTGGGAAGAAAGGTCAGACCGCAGACTAGCTACATTCTCATTTGTTCTTAACCTTCCTACTTTTGCCTCAGCTGCACCCCTTTCCAGTAGGTTGGGGCGGGTAAAAACTTTCAAGTCTTGCTGTGGCCCAATTAGTATTCACTGATACAAAGCCCTGACTTTCAATGGGGAGGGAGATTTCACAGCTGTGGGTTGCAAGTAGACAAGTTACTGTGAAAGATGTGTGAAAGATTTTATTTTGGTGCTAGATTTGGAACAGGTGTAGGTCAAAGAATGTGTCCTGTGCTCCTGAATGTGCTAAGAGCACTTGTATTCTGGTGAAATAGACTCTCACATTGATGTATGGTCACAGAATAATAAATAGATGTTTATGGAACAAAAATCAAGGTTTTGTCCATGAAATTTTGTCTGCAGTTTAATAACGTAAACACGTATGTCTAGAGATAGAAAGTGATAATGCACAGTCTGCCCTCAGTTATTTGTATCTGCATTATATGCTTTGGAAGTGATTGGAACTGAACTCCCAGTCCAGATAGACAGCCCCTGACCTAAAGCACCCTCCCAGACTGCTACCAGTTAGGGCATATTTCAAGAATGCAGATTCTTCATTTGAAGTTAATATTAGCCCAAGTCAAATAGCATTACATAAGCACATCTGAAAAATTCAGTATCATACATTCTTATGCCAAATGGAATATTTTCTAGTCTCTTCAGCTTTTGTTGCATTCCCATTAAGAGAAACTGTTGAGAATAGCTAGCCTGAATATCAAACTATAAGTGCTGTCTTTCATAAAGGGAGGTGACGCTACTCTGATTCTTGATTTTTTCTAATTCAAGGATTTATTTACATGGAAAGCTTTCCAAAGCTATACAAACTAAATGCCATTTGTGCCTTTACGTAGAGATAGATAACTTAATGAATGCTTTCAGGGCAATCTTGAGAAATCCAGAAGCTGGGATTACCACACAGAGCCCATGGTTTATAAATAGAGTGGTGTGCCAGGCCTGACAATATGAGATTCTTTCAATTCACTTCGGTTAATTCACTTAACTGTACAAAATCCGATTTGAATTCCATGGAGGTACAGAAGTGACAAAGATACAACCCTTGTCCTCGTAAGATATTTCTAATATTTTCCCCAAAGTTTACAATCTATATATTCACCTTGGCTATGTTGGCTGGCTATGTTTTTGAAGACTGGGAATTCTTTTTTTTTTTTTTTTCTTCCTAAAATGTAGAATGTAAGCAAGTGGAAATCAAGCATCTTCTAGGGAGGCAATGTTGCGTAAGCTGTGAAGTCAGACAAATGGGTTCAAAGTCAGACAAGTGGATCCACTGCCTATTTGCCTTAGGCAAGTCACTTAACCTCCCCGAACTTCAATTTCCTCATCTATAAACATGCGGATGATAATATTTACCATAGTATCCGGCACAAGAGTGACATATAACAATGTTAATACTCATTCTTCTTTACATGGAAGTTCATTTAGGCTTTTCTTTGAAAGTGAAATAAATAGCAAATCTGCAAATAATTTAACCAAAGAAATCAGTTAGAATGTATCTAAGCAAGAAAGATGATGCCATTTTTAAAAAATCATTGCTATACAAGTATAAAAGAGGTAAGCTTTAGAGGGAAATATCCAATAAATATTTTTGAATGAATGAATATGAGAAGAATTGGAAGGAAGGAAGGAGGGGAGGAAGGAGGGAGGGGAGAAAGGAGGGAGTGAGGGAGGAAGGAAGGAAAGGAGGGAGGAAGAGAGGAAGGCAGATAGGCTCTATCGAGCACTGATATTCTTTAATACTTTCAATCTTTCAATCCTGGGCTTATTCAATGCTGTGTGATTTGCAGCTGACAACACTGGCTATGGATTGGTTGACTTGCCTTCTTCCCTCAGGCATTTTTAGGAAAGACAGATGAGCAACTACACTGACATTTTGCAGAATATCTTAACTCTGGTTTTATAACAAAATACTCATAAGGATCTGGAGCATTCTGTGCATGGGAGGCTGCTCTTCTATTAACTGCCTGCTCGATACACCTCTCATACCTCCTATCTCCCGCACCAGTTCTTCCTAAACTTTGCAATTCCCTTTTGTAATTTTTTTCACATGTATAAACACCAAGTGCCATTGAAAGGCATCAGAAGCATGAGGGCTGTGTAGAGGGCCATCTCAAATGTACACTTCCCTGTAGAAAAAAGCCATTTTTCATCTTAGGAAATCTCTGAACAGGCTATGCTCAGAATGGGGCCCTCTTCCCCCAGTCTTCAACCTTCTTTTCCACTAATGGTTCTTTGCCTTAAAAGGTATCACCTCTTTTTTTTCTTACTCTAGTAACAGCTTTGTCCTACTCTTTAAAAAGAAATTGGGGGAAGAAATTGAAGCGTTTCAGAATTTGTTTCCACTATCATATCTGTGAAAGAGTTATTTAATTATATTGCATTTCTTTTTTCAGATTGGCAAGTTATGTGCCCATTCTCAACAACGCCAATATAGATCTGCTTATTATCCTGAAGATCTGTTTATTGACAAGAAAGTATTAAAAGTTGCTCTCGTAGAACATGAAGAAACCTTATCCAGCCGAAGAAGGTGAGAGGTTCCCCCTCCCTCCTCTATTTCAGCATACAATTAGCAATTGTGTTTTAAGGTCAAAATCATTGGAGTGAAGCTTCGTAAATACATGTTATTTAGTTCTTCTGAGTAGGGTGCTTGATTAATTAAATTCTATCATCTGTCAATGTTTAAAAAAAACATTGTGTTATATTAAATAAAGATATTAAATAAAAATATTTTATAATATCCAAGACATATTCAAATGTAAATTTGCCACATGTAAATATATAGTTCAGCAACACAGGGTGAAATGGACTTCCCTATTTGAGGTCCTTTCTTGATTAAGCAAAATATTTTCTGCATACAATCTGGTCTCACAATTCCATGGCTTGCTGTGTGGCTTTTTCCATTATTAACAGTGAGTCGGAGTTAAATTCATCAGAGAAAAGCTGGCAAGACACACTCATGTGTATACATACACACATTCACATATACGCACATACATCCACACCACACACTTTACGCACTCTTTTAAAAATGATAAAATGAAAGATCTGGTTCCTATTTCTTAATACAACAGTCAAGGGGCAAAATGCAGGTTTGTTTCTTTTTCTTCTCATCCCTCCTCCCCCTATTCAGGTTCCCTCCATTCCTTTTCTAATTTTTTGTTTGCAATGAGGGGTAGAAATCCAGATTGGACACCTGACACAACTCTAGGAGAATTGCCTTACCCAAAAAGACTGCACATGTAGCCAACCCTGCTGCTGGCTCGAGAATAGCTAGGCATGAATTCTTCCTATTGACTTTGAAAGGGTTGGGTGAGATTGGCCTATAGATGGAAAATTAAGAGAGGAAGTTAAGCAACATCTCAGATTTGGGCTAAACTGTTCCATTCCTATCAATTTACTGCAGAGGGATTTGAAATGGCAATTCTTAGTCTTATATAATACGGTTTAGGATGAGAGAAGGCAGTAATGCAGCCTGAGAGGCCCCCACTGATGCGTTTCAGAAAGTCGCCTTTTCTTTTGTTGACTTCCAAGCTAATGGAAGTTGTATAGCAGCTGTTTTCAAGTGTGATTCCAGGACTTCCGGGAGTCCGGCGACCCTTTCAGGGGATCTGTGAGATACTCCTTTTGCTAACTACATATCTGTGTGAAGCTGGATATTGTTCATATACTTCAACCAAAACAACGTATTCCAACAGATTAAACACAAAAGTCCATAGGAGAATCTACCTGTCTCCTATCAAGCCAGAGACTAAAGATATCTTGCAAAAATGAAAAGTAGTGTCACTTTTCCCACTAATTTTTTTTGCAAAAAAAGTTATTTGTATTAACATGTAATGGGTCTATAATTATTAGTTTCAAATTAATAAAAATTTAAATTTTTTTCTCATTTTAAATTTCTAAAATAGTAAATATTAATAGATATATATCATATAAACAGAAACTCTTTGGGGTACTCAATAATTTTTAAGAGCTCAAAGGAGCAAAGGAAGTTGTATTAATTATCTATTGCTGCATAACAGATTATCCCAAAGCATGGTTATTTAAAACAACAAACATTTGTTATCTCACAGTTTCTGACTGTCAGGAATTTGGGAACGGCTTAGCTGGGTGGTTCTCAGAGTTTCTAAAGAATTTTTGGTCAAGATGTTGCCTGGGAATGCAGTTATGGGAAGTATTGACGGAGGCTGGAGGATCTACTCCCAAACTGGCTCACTTACAGGTGCAGCAAGCTAGCGCTCGTTTTTGGAAGGAGGCCTCAGTTTGTAACCACATGGACCTCATGAATCAATCCCCTCACAACATGGCAGCTGGCTACCCCAGAATAAGTGATCTATGGACAAGAGCAAGGGGAAAGCTGTAATCTCTTTTATGACCTAGTCTTGGAAGTGACAAACCATCAATTCTGGCATATTTGATTTGTTGGAAGTGAGTCACTAATTGTAATCCATACTCAAGGATAGGGAAATTAAGCTCCACCTCTTGAAGGCAGGAGTGTCAAGGAATTTGTGAACATAGTTTAAAGTCACTTCAGGGCTCCTGACATACAAACGTTTGCGACCCATTTTCCTATGGTGTAGGGGTTCTTTGGGAAGTTTTTGTCTTTCTGGGGAGTCAGAATTATAGCCATTTATCAAGGCCCTCTTTAGCCCCTGCCTGTCCTTTGTCCATTGTCCTGCATTGCATTCACGCCTGGCCTGAACCACCTGAGTCCATCTAAGGCATTGATCTTTAGCCAGTGGAAACCCCTTCCATATTTGACTAAAGTGAATTTTACAAACAGATACAATGAGTCATTACTTAATGTTGTTAATAGGTTATTGGAAACTGCTATTTTAAGAGAAACTACGTATAACAAAACCAATTTTTTTCTCATCAGTGTTACAATGAAATAACGTTGAACAAAATGACAGTATGCAAGGACCTACTATATGTCGTTTTTTTTTTGTTTGTTTTTCTTTTTTTTTTTTTTTTTTGAGACAGAGTCTCACTCTGTTGCCTTGGCTAGAGTGCCATGGTGTCAGCCTAGCTCACAGCAACCTCAAACTCCTGGGCTCAAGCGATTCTTCTGCCTCAGCCTCCCAAGTAGCTGGGACTACAGGCATGCACCACCATGCCCAGCTAATTTTTTCTATATATTTTTAGCTGTCCAATTAATTTCTTTCTATTTTTTTAGTAGAGATGGGGTCTCGCTCTTGCTCAGGCTGGTCTTGAACGCCTGAGCTCAATGATCCTCCTGCCTAAGCCTCCCAGAGTGCTAGGATTATAGGCGTGAGCCACCGCGCCCAACCTGTCGTTTTGTTTAAAGTTGCAGTTTCCAAACGATGTTAAGTGAGGACTTACTGTATGCGTGCAATGGCTTCTACCTTGGGCTCTGTGGAACCTATTCCCTTTCACCTTACCAGGGGTGGCTCTATGGGTGTTGATTACTCCAGGGAAAGTAGACATTGATAAATGGGATTTGGGCTGGGCACTTGGATTTGGCACTTTGTTGAGATTCATTTTCTGAACTTGTGGCTAACCCCCAGAGAAGAAAAAAGATAGCAGGATAGTAAAAAAACTTGACAAAGCCTGTAGACTTGGGGAGTTGAAAGCACGAGCCTGCCCCATTATGCTTCTCATCTTTGTTTTGCAAACTGAAGTATTAAAGTCTGAGACAGAGCCTTTCTTTCTGATTTCTCTGGCAGAAGAAGAAAACAAAACAACAGGAGAGTGTTTGATTTTCTTTAACGCCCTCAAATAGGCATTGTAAACCCTCTTAGGGAGAGAGGAGAAGTGGGAATTAAGATGATCTCTTGCTAAATGCACTGCCCCCTGCAGTCTGATGTTATTAGGAGGGTTTGTTTTGGCAGAGTGTTAGTACCTCTCTATAAATTTCTCAGTATGTTCTGCACAGCATTTCACACTGTCCAGAAAAATATATGTGCCTCCAGCAACCCCCACGCCCATGCCCAAGCTCCAGCCTCTGTGATTAAAAATATGATAATTGCAAAGGAACCCTATTGTAGCATTCAGTCTGCGGAGATTGTGAGCAAGCTGTCTGAATCTGATTATGAGTTGAAAAGCCCATTGCCTTATTAAAATAACAACACACAAAGAAATGCAGGATTCCTTTGGTAGCATTCAGAAGTCATCTGTTTGTTTTGTCTGCCCCCAACTGGGTAGTTTGCAACACACAACTAATCTTAGAAATAGCTTAGTTCAATTTCAAGGCGATTTGATACTCAACTGGTGGTCTATGTGTGGGACTCGGAGTCCTTTTAAGGGAGAAGTATTGAAAATATCTGTCATCAGATTTAAAACAGTGAGGGTAGAACAAGATGCACAAGTAGTGTAATCAGAATAGAAGTCAGACCATCACAGCTCCTTCCAGCTCTCATATTTTCTGCAAATCTCAGTTGTCAGCCTCTCCCTCCTTTGCCTCTTGAATGCCTCCCTCACCACCTCCCTTATGCTACTGTTTGCCTTGTCATTTTCATGTCCATTCTATTGTTTTGTAGAATACACGAGCAATATCTTTTCCTTTTCAAAACCCCAGATCTATAGTTAAATAGTCCATCCTGCATCTGTATGCCAAGCTTCTAGTCTAACATGTAAAAAAGTTACATTCCCTCCACCCTTGTGAAATTACATCTATGTATTCCAGCCCTCCACTTCCTGCCCTTCCCCTCCTCTCCTTCCCCTCTGACTTGGTCTAAAGGGGCAGTGGATTAGGTGACACTAGTAAATGACCTAGAAAGAAAAGAACAAAAGCTGATCTCAGCTCCCTGGTCCAAAATCAATGCTTACTCCCACTCCCTCTCAGACTGCCCAGCGGTGTCTCCCACCCTCTGAACAAAACAACAAAGTGTGCCCTGAGTGAATCAACGAGTTTCAGGTCTGGTACAAGTCATTCTGCCCTAAATAGGACTCTACTTCTTTCAACATTTGTCAACAGCATCTCTGTGCTCAGCATTGTGTAAGGGTTAGGCGCCAGTGAATGGAGGAGCTCCTAGCCTAGTTAGGGAGACAGACATACAAATAAATAATTTTCGTACATTGGGGTAAGGGCCAAAAACTGAGCTAAGAGTGGCAGAATCACAGATGGTTTAAGTTAGCAGCTCTCCTGGGAGAGTTAAGAAAGGCTTCTTGGAAAAAGTAACTTTTGAGTTGGACCTGAAGGGTAAGTTCAAACAAACTCAACATATGGAAGAAAGAAAGGAAGATGTTCCAGGCAAAAGGAATGGTATGAGAAAAAGTACGGGCTAGTGGTCTTTGGAATGGTACAAAGTTTTAGTTTGGGGTCAAACTGAAAGGCTGTCCCCACCAGAATTAGGCATCATCTTGCATCATTCCAATTTTAGTTATTTTAGCTTACACACTTTCCTGCATTTTTAATTTTTTAAAAATAATGAGCTCATATTATTTTACATTTTTTAAAAAAAGAACCTTATTAATAAAGGAAAAAGTTCAGGATCTGCAGTCGGGGACGAAAGGCTGTTTTTACTTGCAGTGGTTTCCAATTAGTGCTGCTTTGATGCCTGCCCAAGCAAATCATTGCAAAACAGCAAAAGCGTTCGTTCCCCTCCCCCACAACCAAAGAAGGGGACGCTCCTCTCCAGGATGATGGAAGCCCTCCAGGGAAGATCACATGCACCCAACTGCAATATTTCAAAATGGCTCATGCATGCAAGGAGGCCCTATCCTTTAGTTCCACATTTAACACATTGAATGGAAACCTCTATGAGGAGACTCTTTTTCCTGAGCAGACTGCCCTAAGCAAATGTTGGGTTTGTCCTAAGTGAGAGCCGTAGGCTCCACTATTTATATATCAATGGTATGTTTGACATGTATGTATTAGAATAAAATGGAATTAGAATCAAAGAACATTCCCTTCAATCAAATTGTTTTTCCCATCCCAGGCAACTAATCGTCCAAACGTTTTATCCTTTTTTTTTCCCCTAAAGACAATTCAGTCGAGCAAACTGCCTGTTGTCTGTCATAGGCTACTAGCACAAAGAAAAAAATCTGGACTGAGTCATACATGGGTAATTAATATGTCAGTTTAGTTTCAGGTGTCTTTTTAAAAAGAGAGGAATAGAAATCTTCAACTCATCTCCTTTTAAAATTATAAGCAGGGGGATATAAAGCTTTATCTAAGAAATGAAAAACATAAAGTACACTTAATTCCCAGGCTAGAACAAGTATAGGAAGGAATGACAGAAAGAGACAAAGAGAGAGAGATGGGAGAGGCCAGGAAACTCAGTAGGAGGTAAACTGCTCCTGTCACACTCTGCTGCTGTGGTGTCAGAGGACATTATCACCTGTTGTTGCTGTCGTTTGAAAAGCTCATGAACTCTCCAACCATTTAGAAAGTCTGTTTTTCTACCCTCCAAAATAGTATGTCTGGATTTATTTTCAAGAATCAAAGTCTTTTTTGGAAACCAAGGTTTATTTTTCCCACAGTAATTCAGAAGGTTTTGCATAAAGGAATGGCCTGCACTGTAACACTGTCTTTTGGAACTCTTAGGTATTGGCCAGTTTGCTAGTGTGCTGGAGACCTGCTCTTTGTTCTCCAAAAGGCTGGTACTGCCTCATCCCACAGGGCCTGGGAATTATTGAGAACTAGCATTTATTTCATTATTCTGAGGTTCTTTTTAAATCAAATCCACCTGGGACTCTAGGTAGGTTCCGATGAGGATAATACACACTAAGAACCAAAAAGGACTCAGAAAACAAGCCTATCAGGAAGAACAGGTTTTAAAGAAATAAATGCGAAATTGTACTCAAGAGAAAAAAGTCTAGAAGGAAATACACTCAAATGTTAACAGTGATTTCTCCGGCTGCTGGGAGTATGAATTTTTTTCCTTCTACCTTTCTTTATTTTCTAAATTCCCCATAATGGGCATTTATTTCTTTTACAGTGAGAAAGAAAACCAAAAGACTTTATTTTAAAAGATGAAAGAAGAAATCGATTTTAGCCACTGCTTACAGCTGTTGCAGTGCTAAAGTTGCGCTCTTACGAATTTCTTTTCTCATCCTTCACCTGTGTGTTTATTTTATTTCCATCTAAACCTGTCTTTTCCCAGATCTCCTGACTGTATCCTTCCATTCTTCCAAGGGGCATCTCTCCCCAGAGCAGACAAGCCTCTCTTTCTCCGAGATATATTTCTCAACTCTTCTCTACTCTTTTATTGGAGGGGCAGGGGACAACAGCTTTATTGAGATTTAATCCACATGCTATACAACTCATCCATTTAAAATGTATAATTCAGTCGTTCTTAGTATAGTGATGGAATTGTGCAGCCATCATCACAATCAATTTTAGGACATTTTCATCACAATAAGAAACCCTAGACCCTTTAGCTATCATTCCCCAACCCTCATCTCCCTAGTCCTAAGCAACCACTAATCTACTTTATTGTCTCTATAGATTTGCATATTCTGAACATTTCACATGAATGGAACCATATAATATGTGATCTTTCATGACTGCCTTCTTTCACTTAGCATAGTGTTTTCAAAGCTTACTCATGTTGTAGCATGTGTCGGAATTTCATTCCTTTTTGAGGCTGAATAATATTGCGTTGTATGGCTATACCACCTTTTGTTTATTCATCAGTGAATGGACATCTGTCTTCTTCCACATTTTGGCTATTGTTAATAGTGCTGCTATGAACATGTACTTATCTGGGTACCTATTTTCAATTCGTTTGGGTATATACCTAGGAGTGGAATTCCTGGTTCATCTGGTAACTCTATGCTTACCTTTATGAGGAACTGCTAAGTTGTTTTCCACAGTGGCTGCCCCATTTTGCATTCCCATCAGCAATGTGCGAGGGTTCCAATTTCTTCACATCCTCATCAATGCTTGTTATTGTCTGTCTTTTTTATTATAACCATCCTAGTGGGTGTAAAGTGGTATTTCATTGTGGTTTCGATTTGCATTGCATCTCCAGAGAGATGACTAATCTCTTTTTCTAACTTGACTTCATCTTAGCCATCCACATCTGATGCTTAAATTCTTAGACACAAATCCCTCTGAAGGCCACCACCACCTTCCTGCCAGGCTCAGAGAAGAGGACCATTCAAAATGCTATACCAAATTGGTCAAGAGGTTTACCCAGCTTAGTAGCTAGCTAGCCTTTGAAAAAGAGTACCAGGAAAAATCTGCTGGGAGAGAACATGGTTTTACTTATTGATACCCACCTCAAAGGATTTTAATTATAATGTGCACATAAAGTTATCTGTAACTTGAAAAAATTTTAATTGTCCTCTATATAGAAATTTACCTAGAATATAATATATATTTCATATATATAATATATTCTATTCTATGGACTCATGATAAAGGTAATATTGGCAACAGCTAACACAGTGGAGGGATTACTCTGTGCTTACTTATGTGGGTACTGTGATTATTTGTAAGAGTACTATGCTAAACATTTTACATGCATTGTCTCATTTAATCATCACAGTAACCTTGCGAGATAGGTGCTATCGTTATCTTCATTATACAGATAAGGAAACTAAGGCTCAGAGAAGTTTAGAATGTGCCTAAGTTTTCCCTGCTGGGTAAGTGAGGGAGTAGCTGGCATTTGAAACTCAGCTGGGTCAGAGTCCAAAATCAGTACTCTTCGCTACTACCCATAACAGGATTGAAGGGGCTATTCTGAGAACCCAACCACGATTATTAATGTAACATGCTTACTGAATGAAAATGTGTTCTAAATTCAAAATAACTAATCCAGAAGTAAGTTTAAAAAGCACTCTCTCTTCCTATAGTCCATCCTGTATGTCCTGTGGAGGTAATGAAGTAGGATGACCTTTTATTTTCCCAAGCTAACTTGTCCAAGTTTCAAACAGATTCCCTGAGTTCTATTAATAGAATGTGATGACCCAGACTGTGTTCACATTATTCACATTCTTTGTGGTTTTCTCAGACATGTATCTTGACCCTTTCAGGTGATACCCTTCTACACTGAAGTGGGAGGTCTTATGTTTATTACAGCCCCTCATCCCCTTGACATTTAGATTGAACCTCATCTGTTTCTTCTTCAACTTGTCAATAATCTTTACAATCAGCCAAGAAAACCGCAAGGGCTAGAAGAAGTTCAGCGTGGTTTTGTTTTAACTTCTAGGGAAATCAAGCTGGAAGGCTTTGCTATGGGTTCAATTTTTCTTACCATGTGCTACATTAGCGAAAGAAGGTCTGGAGGTAGGAGGAGGCCTAAGGGAAACTCTTTCATTAAAGAGAAGGCCATTGTTTCCCATAGACTAATGGCCATATTCCATTTCCTTATGGAGTGGGGGGAATTACTCAGCCTCAGCCTTTAGTCTTTCAGCTTCCACTCTTGGGAACTGCATTATTACCTTGTAAAATAGAGCATCTCTCCTATTAGCCGTTAATTGAACCCATCTTTTTCCTCTGTGAGAAACTATAATGTTGACTTTTATTTTCAGAGCTCGGTATTGAGCCTCTTCTCCTTAGAGATTGACGGTGCTCCGACACCAGAAGTAGGCTGCGAGGGAGTATGGGTATAGCAGGAAGCAACTTTTGGGGCATCGGGAGTTACATATATGTCCCAATAACCTTTCTTGAGTTGCTCTGTCCATCACCCTGGCTTTGCTGTGACCCAGACCTTTGTGAACATGTGCTGAGAACCCTCTCTCCCTCTCTCTGTCTCTTGTCTCTCTCTCTCTTTCTCTCAGTCATTAGTTCAAAGAAATAGTTTTATGGTAATTGTCTTAGTCTGTTTTGTGTTACTAAAGCAGAATACCCAAGACTGGGCAATTTATAAAGAAAGAGGTTTATTTATCAGGCTGGGAAGTTCAAGATTGAGCAGCTGCATTTGGCAGCTTCTGGTTAGGGCCTTGTGCAGTATCAAAACGTGGCTGAGAAGGCCGGGCACGGTGGCTCACGCCTGTAATCCTAGCACTCTGGGAGGCCGAGGCGGGCGGATTGGTCTGAGCTCAGGAGTTCGAGACCAGCCTGAGCAAGAGCGAGACTCCGTCTCTACCAAAAATAGAAAGAAATTAATTGGACGGCTAAAAATATATAGAGAAAAAATTAGCCAGGCATGGTGGCACATGCCTGTAGTCCCAGCTACTCGGGAGGCTGAGACAGTAGGATTGCTTGAGCCCAGGAGTTTGAGGTTGCTATGAGCTAGGCTGAGGCCATGGCACTCTAGCCGGGGCAACACAGTGAGACTCTGTCTCAAAAAAAAAAAAAACAAAACAAAACAAAACGTGGCTGAGAAATGAAAGGGGACCCCGGGGTGCAAGTGAAAAGGACGAACATGAGAGGCAACCTCGCTTCATAACAACCTGCTCTCCTGGGAACTAATCCATTCCCTTGAAAACTAATCCATTCTTGAAAGAAAGACATTAACCCATTTTCACGTCTTAAAGGTACCACCTCCCAACACTGCCACACTGGGGACCAAGCCTCAACATGAGTTATGGTGGGAACAAACCATATTGAAACCACAACAATAATAAAATGGAAAATGGCATTAAATACAAGAAGATATTTCCACAAGTCTTCCTCTTTTAGCCAGATCTGAGACCAACTCCCAGAAGGCATTTCTGGGCTCTGGACTTCTACCAGTGCACAAATGAGATTCAGTCTCCTGGTTCCTACAGAGGCCTGTACAACAGGCCAATCCATTCTTAGCCCAGAGACAGTATTGAATAATTACTCCACCATCAGAATATTCCCTGACCAGAGTCTCCAAAACTTAGTCTAGATGTAATGTACACTTGGATGTAAAGAATGCTTTAACTTTTTTTCTATCAGGAACATTGTTGTAGAAAATAAAGTGTGTTTTATTTTTGTTTACCACTGGACATCTATTACACAGATGTTTTAATATTTCTTTATAAACATATCCACTTCTCTCCAGTGTATGGTGTTTTATGTTGTGTATCCATGTACATCTGAAACGAGATAATACATCAGAAATTTTGCTAGTATTTATATATGTATGTTATACACAATTGCATACATAATATGTTCTCTCACACACACACATTTGTCTTATATATAGCATAAAAAGCAAAGCAAACAAATAATAAAATATACTAGAATCATATTCCTCCTTTCTTCCCCTTCATAGGAACCACAATATACAGTCAAAGAACAAAGAAACCTTCTCCTCTAGCAGATGCAAGTTTCTCTGACTATAATGTCAGGAAAATTTCATGGAGCTTATACTGTTCTGAGTACCCTGCGGTTCTGATCTGCAACTATTAGCCAGATCCTATATGGAAAGGGGCCATCTCTAGGGTGATAGCATTGTAAATTACAATCAATGCACTCAATTACACTCAGAAACCAAAAGATATGTAGTACTCTAACGTGCCTTGTAATCAGCACCTTTGAAAACGTAGGTAACAGCATTCTGAACAAAAAATGGAAGCCGAACATCCTAGAAAATGGATGTTGGAAGTAAATCATCCTTCTGATAGGACCAGCATCTTATATAGCAGGCAACTTTTTGTCTAATATCATTTTATTGATTTTAAAAAAAGAAATTGTGGCCTTGTAGCCAAGAATGTCTTTAAAAATCATTTATTGCTCTAATCAGCCTGGCAGAGCCTTTCTGTCATGCTGATAAGGAAATTAAACTTTTCTCATACTGTGTTTACTTGCCTCTTATGTGCAGATGTTTTGTTTTTCTTTTAGGGAACTAATTCAGAAGTTGAAATCTTTCATCAGCTTCTATAGTGCTTTGCCTGGCTACATCTGCAGCCATAGCCCTGTGGCGGAAAATGACACCCTTTGCTGGAATGGACAAGAACTCGTGGAGAGGTGATCTTTTTTTGGAAATTAAATATAACAATATTTGAGGAATAATCATCATATGTTTATCTGATTGTTAATTATGTCTTCTGTCTGCCTCCATTAATTAATTTTGCAAGAAAAATTCTAGAAAAAGCATACATGTGAGCAACTTATGATGTGCCGGACTAAATGCTGTTTGTAATTTTTAGCTCTCATGGAATTTACAAACATTGAAGCACATCAGTAACTGTGTGTTCAGGGACATTTACAACGTGTGAAATGTAAAACAACTTTTTTTCTGTCTTTGCTTCTTCCATTTCCTCATTATGTGGACCTTTATTTATTTGATTTGAAGTAATCACATTCATATTAATGGCTATCGTTTACTAAGTTAATTATGTATTTGGTACCATACTAAGTACTTTGTATGTTTTAACTCTTTTAATCTTTGCAGCAATCCTGTGAAACGAATACCTTTATTTTTATGCATTTTACAGATGAAGATGGAGGAAAGAAGAAAGGGGAGGGAAAAAGGAGTACTCTTTCACTGAGCAATTTTACTAAAATATTTGATCATTTGAGTATTTGTTAATATAATCTATGCTAACTGGCATTATCTGTGAAGAATTTGCTCATCATCGAAAAGGAAATCATATATATTCATTTATTCAGCCAATATTTACTAAGCACTTCTAAGTGTCAGACATGTCGAAGTGAAAAAACAGACATAATTCCCTGTCTTCATGGAGCTTTCATTCTAGTGGGCTAGTGGGATTCCTAACCTCCATTGTTTTGCACGTGTGAGGAATAGCTTGCAATTAAGGAATGAAATCAAGAGGGTAGAATGTTTAGGAGTTGAGTAACATGCTTTTAAAAATGATTGTATGAGTAGTAAGCATGCTGTAGAGGAGAATACCAAAGAGAATTGTGAATCTTCCACTAATTAGTTTTTTAACCAAGGGTAAATGATTTAATCTCCTTGGTTTCCCCATCTAAAAAATTGAGATGTTTGGATTAGAGCCCCTCCAGGTCTGACAGTCTGTGTGTTTTTCCCCTTATTGATTTATTAATTCACTCATATCTTCAACATTTATGTATTGAGATATATGTGTTAGGTACCAAGCTAGGCGCTAGGGATGCAAGAGTGGAAAAGGCAAGTTACCTGCTTTAAAGAGCTTACATTCTAGTGGGACCCAATACAGGGACATGAGATGTGGAAAGGAATTTATTAGCAATGTAATGTAATAGACAAAGGAAGGCTTTGGAGCCAGATAAGCTTGGGTTTGCACCTCAGTTCTGTTCCTAACTATGTGTGGCCTTGGGTGAGTCACTTAACCTAAAAGTCTCAAGGTCCTCCTCTATAAGGGAAGGGCATATCACAGGGTTGTTGTAACTACTAGGTGAGGTCATAAATGTAAAGCCCCTGGCAGACTGGCACATCCTGGAAGCTCATTCATGTTACTTTTCCTTTTTCTCTCTTTCCCCTCCACCCCTCCTATTTCCAATGAAAGACAAATCACATGCCTGAAAACAGCTTGTTTCTCATCTAAGCTATTTTACTGACATAGGACAATGAGAGTGAGGTTACATGCCATCCTGGATGAGGCACTGAACTTGTGTGGAGATAGACTTCCCTCTAGCAAATATGAATCAGGCTGGAGGGATTAATGGCTCCATGCAACCCCTTTCACTCTGGAGAAATACCGTGTATTTGCTGTCCTAAAAGCTCATCAGGTACTAAATAGAATCATGAACATACTTTTTTTAATTGTCAGAGAAAAGCAGTTGGTATTTGGCTTTGTAAAAAGCTGATGCTTTAAAACGTGTATAAACTATATAATATTTTAAAAAGAAAACATTCACAGATCAAACATGTGGTTCTTACATAAACTCAATGAGAAACCATGCCAGTGACTTGTCCGCTGTTACATTAATATGACGAAAAATGAACAGTTCCTGAGTACTAGTTGAAAGCAGCATATCTTATAATCATGGCATCTTATTAAAAAGGAGATTTTATTTTACAATATGTTTGTTTACTAATGTGTTCATTCATTCTTTTATTTACTCATTTAACAAATATTTGAGCACCTACTATGTATCAAGCACTAGTATTGGTTTCTTCATTGTGGTGATTGTTTACCTCAAATGTTGTAAGCCCATTGGATATATCTTCTGTTGCTTAAGGGAAAAAAATCAGATGATCCAGTTTTAGTTAATTCAAAAAAATTTCTTCACAGGCCTGTGAGGAATTTTTTTTATTGAATTTGGCTTATATTAACTACTTCGTGTCTGGTATACTTTCATGAACGATGTTGCCCTGGAACCAAGAAAATTCTCTTCTATCGAATCTCTTCTATCAAAGCCTGCTAAATTTGATTGAGTCCAAAAGTTAGCCAAATGCGCTTTTACATCATTAAAAGAACTTTGTTAACTGAAATTCTTTTTGTTTTATTTGTTAGCTTTAGATGCCCTAGGGTATTGAAGAAAATAATAAAATAACTATTGTAGTATGGAGAAAAGTTATTATATTATTTCAAACTCCTATTTATACTTCTGAAAAATACATTTTTTCACAACAACTTTTATTGTTGATATATACTATTCAAGAAAGAAGGGAAGGAGGAAGGAAGGAAGGAATGAGGGTAGGAAAGGAAGAAGGAAAGAAATCAAACATATTTGCGGAAAGAATAAGAATAATCCAGGAAGTGACTCCTCCTTGGTTAGTAACGTCAGATTATAATTAACTTGTACTTATTTTACTGACCTAATGCAATGGTGAAACCAGGGAATACTGTCAAACTAGATTTTTTAAAAAACATTACTCAGGAATATGCATTTAATAATATGCAGTTCTTTAGCCTGAAGACACGTATGCCCTCTACTTGTACCATTTATAAAGATTAGCTTTGCAGTCATGTCTCATCTATAGTTTAAACCTCTTTCCAGAGCTTTTCATTCAGTTTCTCATTTAATTTAGTCTTAAGTAACAATTGCCACTTCATATCATCAAATGGGTTGTAACTTTCTTATTTTTATAGGCCAAGTTTTTGTTCCTTTGAAAATATTTTACTTTTAGCCAAGAAAAATAGTGAAAATCCAGGATCCTGACAGGGAATGAGACTTGACAGTGGAGACACTTGATCAAAAGGAAATTTTGATGCTGAAGAAAATATTGAGCAATATATATGTCATATTTCCTATCCTTTCAATGTATATCTTTTGTGAATGGAATCAATAGAAATGTGAATGAAGAGAATGTTTTCACAGGTCTAGTCTCAGGGAATAC
The DNA here is from genome assembly GCA_004363605.1 of Indri indri. Classification (NCBI taxonomy): domain Eukaryota; kingdom Metazoa; phylum Chordata; class Mammalia; order Primates; family Indriidae; genus Indri; species Indri indri. The sequence continues at coordinate 50,740 of RJWJ010005727.1, forward strand.
CACATAGGCCTATCATTTGTCCTTCTCAACTTCCCACCACTACCCCATTTTGGCTTGACATAAACATTGACTTGGCTGTCAGGATTTAGCTGAGAAATCTTCGAATTAGCAAGCTTGGCCTATGTGAAGTAACCTCTTTCATGTGAGCCACCCATGTATCCTGCAGGCAGAGATTTCCTACAATTGCCAAAGGCAGAGAATCTTCCAGCTTTTGCCTTTGTGGAACTAAAGAGAATTTCAATTAGAGAGTCCATGGGACCAAGAGAAAAACAAAGGAACCCACATTAGCAAGTTAACACAGGGCTTCACAATAGGGAATTGTATGCTTTGCCTGCATTGGTACTGATAAAACCTGTATGAAGAGTGAACATTTCAGTAAATATATTCTCAAGCATCCTTTTAGAACTGCTAGGCCAAATATCTGGATAATTGACTGAAATTTCCACTTGTCTTCTGAATAGTTTGATATTATGTAAGCCCAGTTTTATTGCTTTTTTTTTAAATTTTTATTGTTTTTGGAGATGAGGTCTCACTGCATTGTCCAGGCTGGTCTCGAACTCCTGAGCTCAAGCAATCCTCCCTCCTCAGCCTCCCCTACCCCTACACACCACCAGTTTTATCGTTTAATGAAGTTTATCTTTAAATTAGAGAAACTATTTAAACCTATACATGTTCAAAAACCCATAGTTTGAGAGAGAAAAAAAATGCTGTTTTGTCTTTACATTTAACACCTGATAATTCAGGCTCATTCAGCACAGACTGAGCACTTACTGTATACTAGGCCCTGTAGGGCATATAGTGAGTCATAAGTAAAACCCAGCGCCTGCCCCTGCTGAAGAGTTCACAACCTCATGAGAATGAGGGAAGAAAATCAACCAGTCCTCTTCCCCAGAAGTCCAGGGAGAGCTCCCTCTAGGGGCATCACAATGGAGGCTCTATCCACTTGTATTGAGTGTATGTGTGTGTGTGTGTGTGTGTGTGTGTGTGTGTGTGTGTGTATCTGTGTGTGTTTTCTTGAAGTAAAATATGAGTAACAAAATTAACCATTTTAAGATGTATAATCTAGTGGCATTTAGCTCATTCACAATGTCATACAACCACCGTCTCTATCTAGTTCCAAGATATTTTCATCTCCCCAAAAGGAAATCTTGTGCCCATTATGGTCACTCCCCATCCTCCGCTTCCCCCAGCCCCCGTCAACCAGCAATTTGCTTTCTTTCACAATGGATTTACCCATTCTAGAGGCGTCGTATAAGTGGAATCATTCACTTAGCATAATGTTCTCGAGGTTCATCCAAATTGTAGCATGTATCAGTACTTCATTTTTTATGGCCAAATAATATTTCATTGTATTAATATGTGCATAGAACATTTTATTTATTCGTTCATCAGTTTTCCATCTATTTTTATATTAAGCCTGACCAATTACTTCTCCATCAGGCCTCTCCTCCTGCTCCTGGATTCGACTTCGCTAGACTTCAAATTTGACAACGGGACAGCCAAACCTTCAGGCATCCCATTCCCATCATCCTTGAGCACCACCTAAATGCTAGCCTCCCTATTACCTGGCCTTGTCTCTATAATCCTTTACAATTTTTCTCCCCTGAGTCTTTTCTTTCAGCCCTATCTGTATAGTCAGCTGGCTTCTCCTACATAGGGGTTTATACTTCTCTAGTGACTTTCAGGCTTATCAGTTCTGCTTAGACAACTACTTGTACTTTACTTTGTGGCATGACGCTTTAGTTCCCTTTGTGATTCAGCCCTGGTTGCTCTTCCTGTCCCTTTGTTGTGTTGCTGGGATGGATGGGCCTGGCTCCAGCTGTCAGCTCCACAATATTGCTCTTGTCTTCTGGCCGACAGTTCTACATAGCCACCTCTGCTATGAATCCGAGTCTGGTGTGGTGGCATACATCTGTAGTCTCAGCTACTCGGGTTGCTGCAGCAGGAGGATCACTTGAGCCCAGGAGTTCCAGTCCAGCCTGGGCAACATAGCAATACCTCATCTCCTAAAAAAAAACAGTGAAGGAGCGTCCTCTTTATCCTATGCAATCTTACCTCCCATTTCACGTGAGAAATTATACATGCACATACACACACATATACTCATCGTGAATGCTCTCTCTTATTTTCACTGACCAGACGAGTCTTCCAGTGTTTATGATGCCCCTCCAGGATTTCTCTGCTGAATTGGGAAGGCAAAAGTGACAATATGCAAAGCAATTATTTTAGTTTTCAAAGAGTTTTGTCCTTGTCTCAAAATCTGGATGTTTCAGAAAAGTGTAGTGAGGGCCAGGTGTGGTGGCTCGCGCCTGTAATCCCAGCACTCTGGGAGGCCGAGGCAGGCGGATTGTTTGAGCTCAGGAGTTCGAGACCAGCCTGAGCAAGAGCGAGACCCCGTCTCTACTAAAAATAGAAAGAAATTACTTGGACAACTAAAAATCTATATAGAAAAAATTAGCCGGGCATGGTGGCGCATGCCTGTAGTGCCAGCTACTCGGGAGGCTGAGGCAGGAGGATCGCTGGAGCCCAGGAGTCAGAGGTTGCTGTGAGCTAGGCTGATGCCACGGCACTCTAGCCCGGGCAACAGAGCCAGACTCTGTCTCAAAAAAAAAAAAAAAAGAAAAGAAAAATGTAGTAAGGAGACTATTTTTCTCTCTTTTCTACTGGGTTGGAGGGATAGACCATGGCATATCAGCAAGTTAGAGTGAACGAGAGAATCTTGAACACCCAATTTCTAGCGTATGCAAAATAATAAAAAAATCGGATGAACAAATTACCTTCCTTTTCCGTCTATGGTCTAGGAAAGGCAAGGGAGAATAGTTGATTCTGTTTTTATAATGCAATTATATTAAGAACACTATGTTTTGAGGACTTTGGGTGGGGTAAGGCAAATTTCTAGCACTAACCAGTCTTTCACTGGTTTACATAGCAAAAAAAAAAGACCTTCAGAATCTTTATTCTGGAGGTAAAAGGATTAATTATGTAAAGACCTATATTCCAAAGTGCATATATACTCAGGCATACGTATAAACATGTACGTTTTATTCCAGTCGCGTCGGAACAGACCAGTGGTATGCGGCAGTTGCTATACATAGCTCCCATGCTCTTGTGCTAAAATAGGTTGTTTATTATTTGTTGTTTGGGTTTTATTTATTTATTTTTGTTTTAGATTTATAGGGTGCTTTTCCCCTAAGGGCTCAGGGCAATGTACATACAATTTTAAATATGGGACAGCTAATAAAAACAGCAATGGGGAAGCAAATATACAAGATAAAATACAGAGCCAAGAGGAAGAGGGCGTGGGAAGAAATAAACCATGGACAATGGATATAATATGCAATGGCACTGATTCAGGTCCTAAAGTCCATTGATTCAGGAGTTGCTTAGGCACAAGTCAGGCTAAAAGCTTGCTGAAGCTGAGACTCTGTAGCTCTTCTCAGCCGCTGTGGTGATGGCTTGAGAGTTAGAAACTGAGGTACAGTGTTCAACCTTCCAGCTCTTTCTTCTCATGGCTGGCTCTTCCTTTACCCCCTATGCTGCAGGAAGCTCTGCTTGTAAAAGGCTGGTAGGAAGGAGAGAGGGACAAATGGGTCTTTAGTATTTGATTTGTCACTATCTCTACAGTCCTTGGCCCCCCCTCAGACATTTTTGGATTTCATTTCTACTTTAGTTTTCCCAGAAGCAGAAATATGACACTTCATTCTTTCTAATTTGGGGACCTGCTACGTTAGCCTCAGTGTGTGCCCTAGAATGAAAGTCCTAAATATAATGCAGCTTGCTAGTGTGGCAGTTTACATATTCTACCTTACCTTAGATAAGTCAAGATTGTTCATGGAAGGCCTTTGAAGGAGAAATGGATTATACAGAAAATGGCATAATTTGGTATAGCATGAAATATTTATGGCAGCTAAGAATTCTTGAAAATTCTGGTAAGGCAAGACAGATCAGTTTGGGGAGTCCCCCCATGTAATAATCCCTCTACAGGCTTAGATTGGCATATTTTTCATGAGAGATTTATCTTAAAAGTAGTCTTTAGTGACAGCTATTTATCAGGATGTACTGTCTGGCAATACAGTGACATTTATCCCTTAAGATTATGGTGTCACATACAGTAGCTTTACCTTCGAAATTGAGTGAGAAAAACACAGCTTATCCTGTTGACGGATGGCTTAATACAGTGCCCCACATTCAGGATGGGCCGTACTTGGCCGACTGACATGTCTTAAGTAGCAGGAGGAGACATTTTCATGGCTCAATGTTTGATATGTCTGTAGATTGCCTGTTGAATGCTGGATGGCTTATTACTTTAAGCACATTGTGTCTTATTAGTACACAATGCCAGCCCCTCCTAGGCTCAACTGAATCATTTTGTAATATGAAGAGTATTCGGGGACCTCCAAGGCAGGTCCCAGCATATCCATACCCTCAACAAATAAACATTGCCTCCTAATTTCCTCTTTGAAATGTAATTCTCATAGTTGGGAAAGGCCTGTCTCCTCTTACCATCACTGGTCCATGTACCAGAGATCTTCTATTTTAGCCCAGAAGGCTTAGGAGATGATACATTGAAGAAATATAACTGCTTTTAGGAAATTAACGTATTAGAGCTTCTATGGCTTTTAATTATTATTGCCTCCTTCAAAGTTGGTGCTTTGGTAGGTCGTAAAATGATTCCACTGATTCTGCCAGTCCTCCAAATAATTTTTCTACATCCTCTTTGGAAAAAGCCATGTGGGTTGATGGCTGGTCCCTGCAGTCTGCAGGTTGTTGATTCGCAGCCAGTTCATCATCAGTAGCGCAGGCTTAGGATTATAGTGAGAAGATCCTGGGAGGTTAGGAAACATGAGGCAGGTGATTGATGCATATTGGGAAGAGTGTAGTCTTTAGAATGATCCAGATGGAGATTTTAATCTGGGTTTAAACACTGACTGCGTGCTTTGGGCAGGTCATTTAACATCAGATTCTGTTACTTTATTTGTAAGATGGGAGTAATGATACCTACTCTATAGGGCTGTTGTGAAGCTGCGCTAAATTACATTCAAAACCAGGATAAGTCTAGTTGAAGGTCAAGTCTAGTTGCTCAATCCTCTAAAGTCCTTTCTATCATCCTTGGGTTAACCTTTGTAGAAAAGGAGAGAGATCATTAAAATCAGTCATGATTTCCCAATTTCTTAAGCCAATGAGTTTTACTCTTTTATGTGAGTACGGCTTTGATCCTTGGGTTTGTCTCCTTTATAGTGTAGTTTCATTTCCCTGAGAAAGGAAATTTAATTCATATTTCCAGTGTCACAGGAGCTTCCTACTTTTTGGCCCCTCATGTCTTAGTGATCCACATAGTCATATGGATCTTAAGAACCACCCAAATGAACTCTTCCTTGGTTTGAGCCACTTGTTGGCCCATTTCGTCATCTTTCTCCTTGCTTCTGGGCACAGCTTGAGGCCCAGAGCTGGGATGAGTCTCTGTTGAGCAGGAGCCAGAATAAGGTGTTCCCACCCAAGGTAGGGATACAGTAGTTTGGGGCTAGAGGGACATGTAGGGGGTTGCACTACATAAGAACTCGTGCCGAAAAGCTAATTTCCAAATACTATTTGGAAGGATTAAGACAAGGACCATCCTAGAAGGAGCTAGAAAAAGAGTTGTTGGGCTGGCTTATCCTTACTTATTCTTAACTCAATATCATTGCTTCTGAGGACCTTGAATCCTCCTGTCCCACACCCTCATCTGCATTAAGGCTCCCTGGCATCTAGGCTTCCCTCTATCATGTCCCCGGTTACCCTGCATTGAGAGCTTTTGCACGTCTGTCTCTAATTTTATACTAGCTCCTTAAAGACAAGTACTGTGTCTTCCATCTATATGTCCTCATTGCTTAGTTATACCTGGCATGGAGTAGACTCTCCATACATGTTTATTGAATTCAATGGATGAACCAACAAACATACTTGTGGGTAACAGACCTGAATACTAGACCTGGCTTCCCCATGATGTCACTGTGTGTCTTTGGTCAGGTTACTTAAACTCTTTGTGTTTTGTTTTCTCCTTCTGTGAAATGGTGAAATTAATGACTCCCCTGCCTACTGCAGAGGGTTGTTGTGAGCCTTTAATAAGAAAATGTATATGAAATATCTTTGAAAAATTAAAGCATCCTCCACTTACTACACATTAATGTAGAAGAGTAGATCAGATGTAGGGGGACATTCTACCCTGAATAAATGGAACTATACACTGGGTAATTGACAGCCTTTCTAGACTCTCTTTACAAACACAGATCCTTTAGCAGCTTCCTGAGTAATTCTCTCTATGTATCTCTCCAGAAATATTACTTTTAATTCTTTTTCCATAAGCAAATCCACCTATCTCCACAAATTCTATTTTTAAACAAGTCAGCCCATGGTGCTGAATAAACCAATTGGCCCTGAAGTAGGGAATACTTTGAGAGATTGGTAGCATCAGTTTAAATTAAAGAAAAGTCTGACTGACAGACCATCTTAAAGTAAATGCAGTTTTATTATTTTCAAACATACATAATAACAATGCCGAGGATTGAACTTGGAGAAAGACAGCATGTATCAGAGCATCGAAGCAAACAAATAAGAATCACTAATAATGAGGCTATTGCTGTATGACTATCCAGCTAAAGACCATCGTCCTCAAATTGGCTATCATTCCCCTGGTGAAAACTATTTATTTAAGAAACTCTTTTTTTTTTTTCCTTCATAGACATGAAGAAATTCCCATTAAAAATCCCTATACATAGCTTCTGGATAACCCAGCTTTTCTAAACCCCAGTGGATAGCATCTAGCAGCAGCGCTCTGCTCTCTGGTTTTAACAAATAATAATCTTGAACGGCAAACACCCTCTGGCACCTATAGTGATCAAATTGTTCTAGTTTGCCTGGGACTTTCCAATTCTAGTGTAGAAAGTCCTGAGTCCCAGGAAACCCCTCAGTCCCAGGCAAACCAGGATGGTTGGTTACCCACTGGCACCTTTGACTCTGTCCGCTACTAAATATGGGGGAAACATGCAGTTGTGGGGACTCGACATTGGAGGGATGGAGGAAAGCTGGGGGAACTGTGGCTTACACATTCTGTTGGTTCATCTGCCTTCGCTTTTTAATTCCTCTTACCTTTTCCTTCCTGAGGCATTCTGATCACCGCTCTCTTTCCTTTGCCCCCCAAATCCTGTCTATGGGTACAGTGAAACTTCAGAAAGCAGGACCGAAGCAGTAAAGGTGACTAATGATAATAATAGCTAACCCTTCCATGGTGCTTACCGTGTGCTAGGCAGTTTATGTACATTGACTAAGTAATTCTCACGACAGCCTTTTGAGGTGGACAATATTATTGCCCACATTTTACTGATTCTCCTGATGAGATTAAGTAAATTACAAGAGGTCACGTCACTAGTAAGTAAGGGAGATGGGATTCAAACCCATCCAGTCCATGCCCTTAACAACTGCATTGTCCTGCCTGTCAAATGCCTGGCTTCTTTCCTTCAGGGTTCAGAGCCCTCCTGTCTTCTTCCTATTCTTGGCAGAAATCCTGTCCTCTGCTTGCTTTCATCTTTAGTCCATCAGACCTGGAGTGAGTGTTCTGTCCATTTTTTTTTTCTGGCCTGTGCTGCTCTATCCTCTCCTTTCCTTGGTCCCTGCCTGGTCCAGGCCCACAAGAGCAGCAGTCCCTTTCCCACCCCTCTTTCTTGCCATGCTTCTCTGCTCTCATATCCTCTCAAGGCTATAAGGTGGCATCCCCTGGAAGAAGGAGCTCTTCCTCTTAGAGCTTCTCCAGCCCGTTGCTAGAGGATGACCTTCACCTGCCTCCAGGGTTAGCCCTCCATTCAATCTCCTCTACACACATGCCTCTTATAATAAAGCCATTGCCTATGCATTTCCTGTGAAGCTTTCGAGCCCATGCAAAAAGAGACCCCTTTAGCCCTAGGCTGAGAGTCCAGCCTGGATCCTAGCTCCACCGTGAACTTGTGTGACCTTGGGCAAGTCACTGCACTTCGGCCTTTTCTGTTACTTATAAAATGAAGAAATTTGACAAAATGACTGCTAAAGCTCTTTCCCTCTCTAGCAAGCTTTGAGATCCTAGGAGGATATTTGGGGAGGGAGTCTGAGAGAGGGAGGAATGCCATAAAGCCACCTTAATGACTTTGAATTTCCGGTTCTTTCCCTGATGCCTTCCCAAATAGACCAAAGTGAAAGTGATTCACAAGGAGCCCCGGGGTTTAATCATTCTCATGAGGACAGCAGTGAGCTCTTCATTTTACTCTTTCAGGTATCTTCCGGGCTACAGGGGAGCAAGTAGTTTGCCTGTTTGAGATGTTGTCAGGGTTGTTTTCAGTTTCTGATGTTGGAGAGTTTGGGATGAGATTCCCATAATTAAATCTTAAAGCCAATGTCTCCCCCATAGCACCACGTAACTCCAGTGGGGCTTCTGAGCAAAAGAAATGGAATTCAATGTCTATTGCTCCAAATAATATTTGACACAACTTCCCAGAATGAAAATTAGAAGCCCTCCAACCACAGAGATATATCAGTGGCAGGAGAGAGACATGCAGAGGAGTGCCAAGGGCTGAAGGGCAGGCAAGAGCAAAGGAATACAAAGTGGCTGAGAAAACCGGAGGGAGGAAGACAATTTTCACTCTTCCAAGACCCTCCAGGCTAGAGAGCGTGGGTAATTTTTGACCTTGTTGTCCTTGTGTGCACTGCTGTGAGCTTTTATTAAGTATTTATGTAGCAGCTTATATTTTACCAAGTGCTTTACAATCGCTGTTATTTGACTTAGCAAAGTTTTCCTGGAATCCCATCTACTTTATGATCAGGAGAGTCATTTCTTGTTTGCTTAGCACCTCCGCGCGTACAGCCGCACACAATAGGCCACTTGTTCCCACCGGAGAGCAGGTGCAAAGAGTCGAGCTGCTGAGGGCACCTGCAGCTACCAGGGCAGCTGGAGTGGGGTTAGTTTCCACTTCAGTTCACCTTTCCTCCCTTTTGTTATTCTTTCATTTTACGTTATTGCTGGCAACTCTAGAGTGTCAGGACCAGGCTTGGGCCTGCTGAGGGCAGAGCTCTTCTGATACGCAGACACTGGTGGTGGTAGGCTCTTTCCCCTGTGCCTGTGTCTCTGTCCGATCCACCAGGCAATGACCTGCTGAGTGTGTTTCTTTCTGCTACTTCAGGGTTCTGGCTGCAGCCTTTGTTCTGGGACTCCGGAAATGATTTTAAGAGAAGACAACAAAAGTAGCAGTTCCACTCTCTGCAGATAAGACCTCTCAGTATTCTTGGACAAGTCTAACACTTAGTTACCTTATTCTCACTAGTTTCTTCTCCCTCCCTCCAGTCACACCAGCTCTCTGTGCCAGCCCTGGGGATGTTGTGATGTAGCCTGGTGTGTCTGTAGTTGGGCCATGAGGCAGTAGAGCTGCGTACTCTACTCAAATCGCAGGTTTGCGGTGGGAATCCAGCACAGTCACCAGTTGAATGTTTCATTTTCTGAAGACCAGATTTGCCAAAGCCAAAACTAGGATCTGGTCCCTGAAGTCCAATCTGGAATTAGTGCACCAGAACACTGGAAAATTTAAGACCTTTAACTGCCAGGGTTCTGTGGCTGAGCACAGGGATGTATAGATGCTTAATAGGTAAGCGTTGAGTGGATGATGCCATTTAGTGGGATATAGGGAAGGAACTCTGCCATTCTCTATGTAGCCACTGGTTTCTAAAGTGATGTGATCTGGTAGGTGGACACAATGACAGGTTTACCTCGAAGGGCCCAGACTAAAAGTCCAGTGTAAGGCAGGTTGCCTGTTGGAAGCTGCAGATTTAGGGGAAAGGCCCCAGGGGGAACAGACTGACAAGGGCTAGGCAGAGTAGGTTAGAGCCCCCAACACAGAAGCTGAACTTTGGGTGAGGCCTTCCATCTCAGGTCAGTTCAATAAACATTTATTGACTGCCTATTATTTGCCAGGCACTGGGTAAGGCAGTGGACCCAGAGATGAATACAAACAAGGGCACCAGGACAGAGTTCAGGTCATACATCTTAGGAAAACATAGCTGGCAAGAAGAAATCATGCCTGAACACCTGGGGCTCACTGAAAAAACACGAAATACTGGCTTTGAGGAGCAAGACTAATTCCAGAGCCTGAGGCCTGACAGGTGAGTCAGCTAACACCTTCCTGCTGTGGTACTACTGGCTCAGGATCTGGGTTGGCCTAATCTTGCAGGTTGAAGGTTTTGAGGCCTGCAAGTGACTTGGGGCTAAGACCAGAGGAGCTGATGGCAGAACAGCGGCAGGAATGTTTAGCTTCCTTTGAATGTATTTCAGCGGTACCCATTTGCATGAAAACAGTTTGTCCCTTTGCTCGTGATCTTCAGCAGTTCATGAACTAAAGTTCAGCAGCACATCCAAAGCAACACTGAGGAGCCTTTCCTTTGTGTGTTACTCCATATACTTGAAATGCAACACAAGAAAAAAATCCAGAAGTCACACTTTTCCCTATTTCAGACTTGCCTCTCTCCCAAACTTGTCTGGAGTCAATGAAGTGTGATTGTTTGGGTGGACTTTGAGAGTCCTTTTCTTCATTTTGAAGATCTCTGCATTAGAGCATGAATGTTCATTGGGGGCCCTGCGGGGACCTGACACAAACAAAGCAGCATTCCGAAGAGAAAGATTCATTACTTGTGACAGTTATGCAGAGTGGAAGCAGAATATTTTCTGTCACCCAGGGAAGGAATATGAACTACGCCAGGAGGAGGCAGTGGAACAGGCTTTGACACCCAAAGTTGGTCACTTGGGAAACCTGGCGCGCTGCCCTGGGCCACAGGTGAATGATTTGTTCTTCTGTAGACTAAAATTAATTTTGAACCATTTGAAGTCCTGACTGAAAATTTCTCCCTCGGATGCCCTGTCCCCTGGAAGCTTTGCAAGACCATCTCTGCTAAAGAGTTTCTTTTAGTTAAGCTTAAATGCTCAGGGCCAGCCACTCACACATCGTCACTCAATCATAATGGCAAAGAAAGTTCCAGTGCTTTTTTCCCTTGCTCATTTTCCCTGATCCTAGACCATTCTAACTCATGCCTCAACCCATACTTTACCTGGGACCATACTGAAGACAACATAGACTCTTCTATTTCCTGTGTTCTCTCAGTGTCAGGATGAGGCGATTTGAAGCTGCCCTTAACTATTTGTTGCAAGGTTTATTTATTCTCTCTCAGGAAATTCCTTTCAAATACCATTTATTGAACACCTATTGTATGTCAGGCACTGTGTTCAATGCTTTCACATAATAATAACAGCTCTCTTACAGAATTTTCTATGTGTCTGGCACCGTTCTAAGCATGTTGCCTATGTTATCTCAATTTACTAACATTCATTATATCAAATAATCCTCAAAACAATGCAGGTGGCATTATTTCCATTTTACAGATGAGGAAACTCAAGCTGAGCAATGTTTAATTACTTGCCAAAAGTGACAGAGTAGGTGGTAGAACCAACTTTTGAACCTACATCTCTGACCCCAAGGCTCTTCCCACCACGTGACTCAGCCTTTCTAAAGTGTGTTATGTACTCACTGCCTCAGTAAACCATGACTGCCAAATTGAATTTAACCTCTTAAAAATAATTATTGATCATTAGTTTGAACATCAGTTACTTTCATCGTATGCCCTCATGTGTTGGTGAAGTATGTGACCAGTTCCCCGCCCCCTTGTTCTTGGCTGTTCTATTTGGGGACAGTTATAGCTCCATTCATGTCCCATTAGCAATGATGCTGGTAACAAATTGAATGGCTATTTCTCAACCTCTCTGGACCCCAGTTCACCCCTCTGTCAGAGGAGGACCTTGGGCTAAATGACTTCAAAGGTCCTTTCTACCTCTGATATTTTCATGAGTTAAAATCTAACTTAAAGAAAAACTAACTTAAAAACAGGTAAAGATCATTTCCTTTTGGTTTAACTACAGTGGGACAAGAAAACGTCTGGTCATGGTTCTCTGGGCTAGAAGGACTTGTGAAATGAGTTTGGAGTGATTGAATAATAAATCCCTATCACAGTCCTTGCTATGTTACACCCTGCCATTATTTTTGAATTGCATATTTTTATTTCTCTGTTTTTGTAAGAGTTAAACACAGAGTCTTCTCATTTGTACGTTCCCCTTGGGGACAGCCATTGGAGAGTCTTTTGCCAGCCGTGCTCGCCCTGGCCTAGTGTCCTGACTGCCCTGGTCAGTTGTCACCACCTTGCCCACACATTGGGCTCTGCCTGTCCTGCGATTCTCACAAGAATCACTTTTGCTCTTCTTATTTACTTGTCTCTCCCCTTACCTCCAGCCACCTCTGCAGAGCTTGCTCCTTCAGACTAACATTCAGGGGAGCTCATCTCAGGCATTTTCTCTCTCCCTTCCCCTCTCTGCCGGGTGACTGCGCCCCGCTGCCACAATCTCTTCTCCCTATGGCAGGTGATATCAATTTCTCACTCTTTCCTCGCCATGTAGAAAATATTCTTTGCTTCTCTTGGTTTAAGTGACTTCTTGATATATTCTAAGCCTTATCTTTTAGTCCTCTTTTAGAGTGAGGTTTGAAACTACACTAAAAATGGATTCTAATGCAGTTTATTCCCTTCTATAGCTCATGGTCACTAAATAAGCTGTAAATGGGTTTACATCCCCTCTGGTTTCTTCCCTAGCTTTTGCTTCCTTTGTACTGAAATCCATTTGTAATTCCTGAAAGCCTCTCGTTTGAGAACACAGGTACTTCTTTGAGTGTGGTAGATACATATGTTTCTAGCACTCTCCTGGCTAACATTTGCTCTGAAGTGGTACTATTATTGCAGACAATTATGAAAAACGTTTTATTTGAATATGTGCATAACTGAGTAAGAAGTTACTTGTCACCACCTTTGTCTTTATTAAGCACATTTACAAATCTCAGCTATTTTCACCTTTGCTCTATTTTTTGTGTATTTATGTAAATTAGGACTGCATCTCGGATAGGAAAAAAAGACATTTTCTTGGGCCTCTTCATAAGATGGTTTTTTCTACCCTGTGTTCTGGTTTGTTTTTACAGCTATTCATGCTCTTTAAATTATCCCATTGTTCCACAGTGCTTATTGTAGCCAGAGTGCTTTCCAAGGAGAGAGTCTGATAAATCAGTTAGAGAGTACATGCAATACTGCCGTCTTTCCATACGATGGCGCTCTTAGAATGTGAGATCTGAAAATTATTTTTAAACATCTATAGGCAGCAAATTAGACTTTTGTGAAATGAAATATTTTTTGGTGAGAGCTAGTCTTTCTGAGATTTGCTCTCAAACACTTTCCACCATTCTAGTGGCTAGGGGAAGAAGGAAAGTGAATTTTCTGGCAGCTCCCCTGTCCTAAGTCAGTACTAGCAGTGTTAAAAATCGTCAAGGAATTTCTTCTAAATGTGCGACTTGTGATACTAACAATATGTACTGTTAGAAAAGTCCTTCTCTGGGTATCAGTTTCTTCATCTACACAATGAGTGGATTGGATCATGTGATCTCCAAGGGAGCTTCCATTTAGAATGTTCTACATTTGAAATTTGTTGATTTCCTTCCACTACACCATTGCTCTCTCAGCCAGAACAGAAATGGGAAGAAAAAATTTGCCCATTTTACACTTGTTTGACTCTATGCCTCTTCTACAAGTTCTCTCTTTGCTTCAACAGTCCCAAGACAAGCATGCCCAGATGTCCTGTTTTATTAGGTTCCTTTTCTCTGTATGGCCTTTGCACAGGTTTTCCCCCTTCCTCCCCACCCCCCAATCCCTAACCAATCTGCCTGAACAGAAGCATGTCTCCCTTCTCACGTCATGAACAGGATTTTCTTAGTATTACGGCAGTTGTTTTTGTGCTAAACAGATACCAAAACTGGATAGGGAAGAAGACACCACATGTAAGATGACACTTTGAGCATCATCCATAACATGTCCAGTTAAGAAAACATTAGATTTTGGAGGTAGGACCTTCTCTAAATTTATTTTTTCTCTCCACTTGCCAGTATTCATTGCCAGAACCATGTCAAAGCTTCAAGAAAAAAGCAGTACTCCATAGAGGAAGACAATTAATTTAATTACAGATGAGTATTACTAAGTAGTTAACCCAACGCTAAAATCCCTCCTGGCCAACAGTGTCCCCATTCCTGACACCCTCTGGGCAGTCTGGAGATGAGAATTGTGGCCTGTGGCTCATCCTCATTCAAGGCCTGTCGTGAACCATGTTCACCAGTGGCACAGAGCTAGCCTGAGGAAATGAAATGCTAAATTAATTAATTAACGCGAAGCTGCAAAGCTACAGAGACACCCCTAACGGATTGATTCCCTCTGGGCTTGAAGCTCAGAGCATGCATGTTACATGAAATTCCCCAGCGGCTCATCACATATGTTGCTTTGCCATAGCCAAAGTGACAAAAGCTGGGAGGCAGTAAGCACAACATTATCCTGCAATTGTTTCCTATTATCCTTAGAGATTTGAAATCTTCAAATGGTCTTTGGTGTTTGCCTAGGGGCACGGTGGTGGTGGTGGTGGTGGATTGTTTATTTCTCTAACTTTAACACCTTATCTCCAAGGAACACAAATATTTCACTGAATAGCCATATTTTCAAATCTCTGTTTGAGAGAAGAAACTCCACATACAGGGATCTCCCCAAGGGCTTTCAAAGGGCAAGCCCAGGAATCTGCTGAGTAGGTCAAGAGAGCTGTTACTGCAGACTCTGTTGGGAGCCTTGTAAACTATTACAAGTAGCTCATGCGTTGTCCCACACAATGGAGCAATGGAGCGGTGTGGCGAGGAAATGTGAAATATTTAGTTGAAATCAATTATCTCTAAGGAAGCAATACCAGCGCAGTGGTTAAGAACCCAGGCAGCTGGAAGTGGACTCTTAAGGTTCAAACTCCAGTTCTGCTACAGACTAGCTTTGTGACCTTAGACAAGTGGCTTAACTTCTCTGTCCCTCAGTTTCCTCCTGCGCAAAAAGTGCTGCGGATAGGGTTGATAGGGGGATTAAGTGAGATAATGCATCTTTTCTTTTTCTTTAGTGCTTGGAACAGTATCTGACACAGAGAAAGCCTTCAATAACTGACAGCTAAGTACCATGAGGTGTTCTGGTTGATGGGAAATTAACCAAGCCTCTGCCTTCAAAGGCCTCGCGAACTACCAGGGCTAGCAAATGGAATGTATATAAAAAGAGCATTAGCAACTCAGGGCAGTGCCCACAATGCATTTAGACACAAGGGCAGTGAGATCCTGGATGAATCAGGAGGGGACTCCAGGTGTATGCAGGCAAAGGTAGCAAGAACTTGAATACTAATGTGTATTCAGATTCACATCCTCACCCCGTGTACTGTCTTTTTGAAATAGGCAGGTTGGAATGACCTCATTGAAGAGTAGAAAACTTAATGGGCTGTGTTTAACCTAACAAAATCAGGTTGGTGACCCAATGCTAACTAACTACCTGAGTTTTGAAGGAACTCAAGGGTGACATGTGAATATTGGCCCAAATATGTTTTCTGTCATGAGAAAGCACCTTTAAGCCAGGGCACTGGTGATGGCCAGCATAACTATTATTAACAAGAAGGATTTCCCAGAGGCCCTAAGATGTGCATCTGAGTTAGCCCCACTTTTTATTTTTCTTTTGGTTTGTTTTCTCTTTTGCCTTTAAAAAAATTAACTGCCTGGGGATCTGAAGTACAGCATGATGACTGTCCTTAACAATATTGTAATGTACATGTGGGGATGAGCAGAAACTCCCCCCGGCCAAAGATCAACTCACAATTAAGGCCGATT
>RJWJ010005728.1:0-66495 GCA_004363605.1 Indri indri
TTTTTTTTTTTTTTTTTTTTCCATTTTGCTGTGTTTTATTTATTTATTTATTTTTGAGACAGAGTCTGACTCTCTTGCCTGCGCTAGAGAGTCAGCCTAGTTCACACCAATCTCTAAGTCCTGAGCTCCAGTGATTCTTCTGCCTCAGCCTCCCAAGTAGCTAGGATTATGGGCTCGGGTCACCACCCTGAGCTAATTTTTCTATTTTTAGTAGAGACAGGGTCTCACTCTTGGTCAGGCTGGTCTCAAACTCCTGAGCTCAAGCTATCCTCCCGCCTCAGCCTCCCATAATTCTAGGATTACAGGTGTTAGCCACCATGCCTGGCCAATCTTGCTGTGTTTTAAAAAGGACTGGACAGCTTTGCTTAATTCCATGAGTTGAGTAAAGTGGACCTGAGTAAAGAAAACTAATATTTTATATTGGCTAAGAAAACGATGAGGAGACCATTTTGCCTGATTTTTCTCACTTCAGACACATGAATTTTTTTCTAATCATTATTTATGAATATACAGTGATATCCTCAAAGGGTCCCTTTAACCAAGACTTTTTGAAGCTATTGAAAGGGCTTATATAGAATGACTGAATCTCCAAGTTATAGTGCAAATATTTGCAATTTACTATATGTACTTATGGTTCATTAACTCAAAGGGATGCATTATGGGATCTGATATAAACTCTCATTTCTATTTCACTCAAGAACTGGGGATATGGCACTGGGCAGCAAAAGGAAGATCAAAAGGAGAAGAAACAGTAGTAAATTTTGGAGCCAAAAGGACAACATATGAAGCTTGGGAGTGAAGGGACTTCCTGAGCAGAAATGGGCAAACTTCAGTCTTCTTACTGTGTTTTTACAGTATTCTATATATAATTTCCTTAATTTGAAAAGTTAGTGACTGTTAGCTAAGGATCATTTAATAGGCAACAATTCCAACAGTACAAAATTTACAATGAAAAAAACAGAAAAGAATTGGTGAACTGGTGATAAATAAAGAGTGTTTCTAAGAGAATAGTTTTGACTGAACTAGATTCTTCTTAGATTAGATCCTAGAGATACTCCTGTGGCTCCTAATTGTCTCATCTTTCAGTATTTTGCTTTAAGATACTTCACCCTCAGATTTTAAATTTGGGCACTGCTTTTATTCAAGGAAGTGGAGAGGTGTTCATCAATTGGTTTACAAGGGTTTTTTCTTTTTCTATTATGAACCGAGTACTGGCTATCTGTTAGTTGGTGCAGCCCAGAGGTGGCAGCATCACAATGCAGCTAGCTGCTTGTGTGCTCTGGTCGCTGTGCACCTACCTTCCTTTCTTGGCCTCACTTTGTCTGTAAGAGAGCTGTGTTCTATATGTTGTCATCATGGGCATGTAGAGCTCACATGGACAAAAAGGCAATCACTTTTTTCTTGAAATCAAGGATAAACTGGATCTCCTCAATGCACAACACATTAAACATTGACCACATATTGAACCAGAAGCTTATGCAACCATATTTTATGATTACTTCATGTACCATTTTATGTATATTGCACTAGAATTTTGGGAGAAGAATGGCTGGTAATTTGTTCTGGCTTGGTATAGGTATAGTTCCTTGCTCCTTCAATAAGATTAAAAGACTTTTCCAAGGTAGAAAAAAGCTAATTCTATAATGCAAGTCCAGAAGATAAGAGTTATCCCAGGGTGACAGGTCACTGCTTTTTATTCCACTGCCAAAAATTGTAACTTTTTCTTCCTCTTCCCCTTCCCATTTCTTCTTTTAATGAACAATTCTGTTATATAGCCATTGGGTTAAGCAGAACGAGGTAGGCATCCACACCTGGTGGTGAACGTGATGTGATGGTTCAGATTAGAACATTTTGCAGGAGCCTGAGCAGTATAAGGATGGTGTCCATGTAAGAGGGCTGCTCACTGTGGAGAATAAGAGACAAGAAAGAAAGGAAGGTGACCACATGTAAAAGTGATCTGTCGTGAGCTGTCACAGCCTGGTGCAGGATGAAGTGGCATTCATGCAGGGAGAACCCCGGCAATGGTGCCTGAGTATGGGTAGCAAGAAGCCGTCTGCATGGAGGATGAGGCCGCAGTCATGAGGGAGACTGAAGCCGTCTGCATGGAGGATGAGGCCACAGTCATGAGGGAGACTGGTTACACGCAGGAGCTTGGCTAAGTAAGTAATTGTAATAAGGATAACAGGAGTCAGATTTATCACTGTTGGGTGAGGCGGCTCCAAATACAGAAAAGGAGAAACTAGAATGAATTGATCATGGACATTGGATTAGAATTAGACATATTTGTGAGAATTTACAGTTTGAATCAAGTCAGTTCTTTTATAACGTGATATACACATTACTTAAATCTGTTGTGCCCTGCAGAATCATGCAATAAAAATCACAGGGCTTATGGAAAAATGAGGTTGGAGCACAAAACTCAAACACTTCATCAGTGACACACACACATGCACACACACAGAGACACACACAAAATCGGAAACTAATAAAAATGGAAGTGCAATTTACACATGTTAAATGGATAAGAAATACATAAATCCCATACTAAATATGGCTCTTTAAAAAAGACCTGAAATTTGCATGTGGAAGTAGGCATCGGAAACACCGCAACTTGAGAGTTATTGTGAAACGGTGGAGGGTGGGTTGCTTGAAATCAGACAGAAAGCTGTGACATCAGATGACATGGGTGTGTCTCATAGCACACAGGATGAACAAGGTAGCTGATAGATGTTATAGGTTTGTGTATGTGTATGCATGTGCATGTGTGTGTATGTGTGTGTGTGTTCATGTTTTGTGTACTGGCTTGGTTCAGCTGGGTGCAGTTTTCTGTGTTCATCTTGTGTTTCTTGCAAACAAAATCATGCATAAGCAAATATGAAATCTATGGTGCACAATTTGTTCCTTAATATGCCAAGTATACCAGAACAAATTTACATTTTTAAAACAAGCATTATAGCAGAATTCATTGTATATGAAAATATACTGATAGATATAGAAATAATTATAGATGCAAATATATGCATTCACACACATATTCGTATACCCTATCTCTCACATCTGAGAGGGCTGGGGAAAAGCAACATCCTAATAGCAATTAGCACACCTAGCTTGCAAATCTCAGAATCTAAATACCATTAAAAGAAACCAGGATGTAGAAAAAAGAGCTGGAACAGGAAAAGCATAAGATAAACACATATCAGAAAGACGTAGGACCCAGTCTGAATAGGCTTGCACTTGTCAAATCTGGGACAATTTTATCATCACAACAAAAATTTTTATAATGTAAAGAATTGAATAAAATAAGAAATTGTGTGTCTGTAGTGATGTAAGTTAGTAAATGAATAAATTAACAGATTGAGGAGGAATGGGACATTAACATGGTGACACGGAACATTTCAATTTCCCATTGTTTTCCTGCAAAATAATATTAATCACAAGGATAAAAGCAAGAAACGAATACTATCTGCATCAGTGATTGAAGTGAAAAATCATCACTAATGGAACAAATTAAAAAAATATTCTACCTGGTAGGACACAATTCAGCATACAGGTTCACTTTTGTGATATTGTTGTTAAAGTTGTATAACCTGGATCTAATCATGAAGAAACATCAGATAAACCCAAATTGGGGAGATTCTAAAAAATAGCCTACAGTCTTCAAAGGTGTCAAGGTCATGAAAGTCAGAGAAATATTGAGAAACAGTCCCAGACTGAAGGTCTAAATAGACATGACAGCTAAATGCAAAATGTGATTCTGAACTAGATCCTTTTGCTATAAAAACATCACTGAGGCATTCAGTGAAACTTGAATGGGGTCTCAAGATTTGATGGTTGCTGTGGATTGAATTGTGTTCCTCCTCTCCCCAGCAAATCCTCAAAATAATTCCACGAAAGTATGTGTTATCTCTTTCTGTAATTAAATAAGGAGACTCAGAGACTTGAGCTATTTTGTTTAAAGATGATTAAACAGTAAACTAAGCAGGGTTTAAATTCAAGGCCTGAAATACTAAGGGGCATCAAAAAAAAAAAAAAAAAATGAAAGATGGACTTTTTCCAAAAGGAGATCTGGTAGATCTGTACTTGCTGTTAAATTAAGTCTTGGAATTGTCTGTGTCTGGTTAACAAGACCAGGGTTCCCTGGTTGGAGGCTACCATGACTGCTCACATTTATGTTGGATAAAGCTGGGATAAATATTACTCTGAGAGATTTTCAATGAATACCCACCAAAATAAGGACAGGATAAAAGCCAACGCCATTAGTTAGAAAACACTGGATTTTGTACCCTCTGAGAAGAATAGAATCTAGGTCAAGGGGTAGGCAGGGATAGAGGTAGGGCGATTTAGGAAATAAAGAGCGGAATGATATTACAGTTCATGGGTTTGATACCAAACCCGTCCCATTTGCTGCTCTCCTCACCAACTCACATCCACGTAAACACACACACACACACACACTCACGACTTCTTTTTTTTTAAGGCAAGCATGAAAATGAAGTTTATTGAGAGAGAAAGATAGGATTATAGGGCAGGAGCAAGATATAGGTTTACAGACCATGATACATATGCCACAGATGACGACTAGACTCATTGCCACAGCAAAGGGAGAGCAAGAGGAAGGGCCAAGAGCACACAAATAACTTCTGTCTTCAAAAAGACTAGGAAAGAGTTGATTGAGCAGACTTCTAAACTTTCATTTCATGAGCAAGGCGTTCTCCAGGGGAAAGTGTGTTGGTTTTATTTTCAGTAGAGTTGAGTCTTAACGCAGTCTATACATCACTATATGCTTTATGTAATTTTTTTTCTGGCAAGTTTTCCTTGAATGGTTGAATTTGATTTAGGTTCTCCTCTTCTCTTATGTATAACACCCTACGTATGCTACCATTTTAGCACTCTCCACACACTTTATCCTGTCACCAATTTACTAACTATACTCCTGGATGAACTGCAAACAATTTTTTTCTGGTCAAAGCTTTGTCTCCTATGACTTTATATTCGCAGAGTCTGAAACATAGCAGGTGCTCGATGAATTACTATTGAGTAAATGAGTAACAGGATGAATATAAAAAGGTTCCTCTGCCTTTTGGAGGCTGATTTCCTTGATTTGTTCATTCATTCAATTATTTATACATTCACCCACTGAGCAAGCATCTCTAAAACATGTGCTCTATTCAAGAGCACAAAGAAAAAATGAGTTGTGTCAGCTCTTAAGAAATTTATTCTCTTTGCATGGAACATGTAACACTATCAAGCTGTAAAACACATGGAGTGACGGCTTATACCTTATTTAAGTGTCTCCCCTAC
Organism: Indri indri; assembly: GCA_004363605.1. NCBI lineage: Eukaryota > Metazoa > Chordata > Mammalia > Primates > Indriidae > Indri > Indri indri. The sequence continues at coordinate 5,302 of RJWJ010005728.1, forward strand.
CCTTGTCCACAATTCTAGTCAAAGTCTAGGACCTCTCCTGAGTGACCAGGCCTGGAGGATGTAAGACCTCTGGATTTTGGAAAAGAAAAGAAAACAAAAAAACTGAGAGAACTTCCCTCCTCTGTACTGAAGAAGACCCATGGGATAAAGATCTGGTACTACTGACTTGTAGAGATTTGTAAATTCCCAGGGGATGGTGATGCAGCTTCCCAATTGGAGTGTTACTGGGATGGCAATGAGTCTTCTTTGTCTTCTATGAGCTTCAGGTGAGCTTAGCAGATACATCGGGTCCCTTCTGGCCCTCATTCTAAGGAAACACCGAGCCTACTGAAAATCCTGAGGAACAGAGAGATTTCCTTTAGATGCCAATCCAGGAGATTTATATTTTGGCAAGTGGCAAATCTCTGATTCACGCAGCCAGAGATTGCTGTGCTTCCCTTCATTTTTGGAATTGTTGTCATTCAAGATACCTCGGCAGCTGGAACTTAACCTGCAGTGAATAGACAAAAGAAATGGACAATCTACCTAATGGGGTTCCAGCACTCAGAGTGAAGAGAATTAAGAAAACCCACAAAATAAGTGACTTCTAATAAAATAGAGCAATTGGAAAAATACCCCCCAATAGATCAGCAGAGTTCTCTTGTCTTGTGCAATAAATAGATTAAAGACTGTGGAAACAAGGGCCGAATAAACCTGATCTCACCTTTCACCAAACTGTCTGAAATTGCACTTAATGATTATGGGCCAATCTTTCAGATTTAGACAAGAACAAAGAATAAGAAAAACTTCCTGAAAATGGTCATCTAGGTAGAGTCTGAGATTTTTCAATCAAACTGACCAATCAACATAAATAGTATTACTTAACATCTTAAAATTTTTTTGGAACAGATGAGACATAAATAGTTAAATTATTTAAGTGTTGACAGAGCAGGATTAGATTTTGAACTTGAACAAAAATAGCACCCCCCCAAACAAAATCACAACAGTAATTAAGGAGATCAAACATAGCACATGTACATGCACACCCACCCACGCACCCACCCACTCACACACACACACACACACACACACACACACACACACACACACAAAACTTTGCCAGATCTACAAAAATAGACCATGAGTTACAAACAAACAAACAAAAATGAATTGAAGGAGTGGGTGAATTGAACCAATAAAATAAAAGATAGGGAAGAAAACAGATTTGGATAACAGATCTAGCAGACTTTCCATGTGAGTAACGGGAGTGTAAAAAAGAAAAACGAACAGATGGAGAAGAGGAAGTTACTAAATACTGGGAGGAAATTTATCTGAACAGAAGAAGACTCAAGCCTTCAGATTAAAATGCTTCACTAAAGTCCAGACAAGATAGATAAAAAGGACCACTAACCCAGGATTTAAAGAATAAGACTTTACTCTTTGTAGGAACTGCACTGCAAGAAAGCAGAAGGGAGTGTTCACAGGCCAGGAATTGGGGGCCATCCCAACCTGGTTCCTTAGCGCATCAAAATAACAGACTTTCTTTTATACATTCAAGACCCTCCAAGATTTACCTTATGATTAGCAAGGGGCAAGGGGGTCTCAAACACCCTGGCAATGAACATTTTTTGTGTGATGATCCTAAGGGAAAAGACAGTGGCGAGAAAGTGAGCACACTTCAAACAACTTATTTAAAAGAAGTGTGTGTTTGAAAGAAGTCACCTATGACTAGTAACATAGTCAGGATCTATAAATAAATGCTACTATTTTTCCAAGAATAAAATATGAAATAATCCACTGTTAGCTGTAATTTTTAAGTTCTAGCATTCAGAAACTGAAGTTCTGTTAATTATCGTGGGGCTGATTTTCTTATTTATACCTAGGCACATCTGGGCAACATGCCAGGACTCAAGGGATAGAAGAAAAATATTAAAAGCTTCCAGATAGAAAAATAATTATTTGATTTTCTTAAAAATGATTTTATATGACTGCATCGCTTACCTTTTCAATTATTCAATTCTTTATAACTTAGTCTATAATATGAGACATTAACTTGATTTTTTATGGTAAATAAATCATAAGTAATAGAATATATTAATATTTTGATTGAGTATGGACAAAATATGAGAACTGTGTGTATGTGCATATGTGTGTGCTTGTTACTAAAATGAATTCCAGCAACCAAAGAAAGGAGAGCAAAAGACTAATGTTTTATTTTATAATAACATTTAATTCTTGGAAATTTCATACAAGATAGACTTTGGTCAGATAGCATTTGGGCTCTTGTTACAAACAGTAAACATGCAAAAGCAATTAAGAATATGAATATTCAAGGGAAGATATAACATTACGAGCTAGACCATTTTTAAAATCAAAAAAGCACTACCTAAAACAATTCTATTACTGCTTTACATATATGCATTTCTTTCATCTTTCTCATATATATTTCTTACATATATTGTTGTTTCATTGGCTTCAGTTTTATAATCTTTGGGATTGATGACATAGTGTCTATATTAAGAAACTGACATAATTAGAAAGCATTGATTTCTATGTAAATCAACCTCTATTGGGAAAAATACAAGAATATACATCGAATCTCCACTCTGTACCTACCCACTGGTAAAAACACTCTGTGAGTTCTGGACAGAATTTATTTGAACCTCTGTTTTGTAAGTCACATTTCCTGAGTTAAACAATCATTGACTATCAAGAGACAGCACCAGACATAAGGACATTTTTACACTGGCCATTTGGGGCTTAGGACCTATTCACTTTGGCCCATATTCTCTTTGGATATTGTCTGTTTTATTAATCTTGATTTCTGATAATGGGAAAAGAAGGTGGAGTGCAGGAATGGTTTTCAGACTTCAGGATTCAGCTCATCGTGGTCATGGAAGTGACTGTCATAGTCTTTCTTAGGGACCTTTAAAGAAAACAAAATTGGGGCACTTAATAGTTTCTTTCACCGGACTTGTTAAAAGTTAGTATTGAAAAAAAGGTGTTTTCAGTAATTATTATCCAAGTTCGGAGAGAACTGGGAATCAAAATTTTTTGAGTTGGAGAAAAATAAAAGAACAGGTATCTCATCCACCCTGATTACATTCCCTCTCTTCCAAACCCATTCTCCCTGAAATCATGATGAAATCACTCAAGCATCTATCCCTCTCAAGCTTTGCAGGAAATAATTTGGGAAAAAATGTCAACAGGGTAAAGCTAGAAACTGGAGGATAGAAAGCAGCTGATGTTTAGTTATCCACAGAATCTCTTGATGTATACTCACTCAAATTCTTCAACCTTATGTATTCCACTTGCTTTTGCCTTCTTTTATATATGGTATTCAATCTCACCACGCTCTTGCCCAGAATCCTATTATTTTTACGAGTAGCATTTTTATTGCTCTCAGAAGCATGAAGAGACATTTGCCAACTAAGCTCTATCTTTTGTTCATCTAGATTTTGCTTTGGAAAATACCACAACTTCTGATTTGATCTGGCTGGACACATAATGTTAATTTCTCTCTCTAAATAGGGAGTTCATCCAATTTCATCACACATATGCCATACTGACATCTAGGCTTGAAGGGAGCAAAACTTTCACTAGTAAACTCATCGTTTGCATTCTTGTTTGGAATACTGTACAGTACCTCCCAATAAACGGAATCATCATAGCAGTTCTCGTCAGATGGCTGTCCCCAGATAGGTATCTTTAGAATTAAACCTGTGAAGATGGAGGGAAAATAAGTCATGTTATGATGCTAAAGAGAAAAATCTACTTGCATAGTGTTAAAAATGCTGTCATAAAAATCACTCCCTTGAGCTGACATAATTACTGCCAGAAGTTTTGAACACTTTTGATTTTACCAATTGACTTGCTTATTAAGAGAGCGTGAGTTACAGGGAAGTGTTCACTTTTTATGCTGACCTGTAATCAGACCTCCAACAAGTGCTGTTCCGATGGAAGAACCCAGTGCAGCTGCCTGCATGCCCATGGTAGTCCTAGGAAGCCAAATGAAAAGAATCATGTTTTTCTGGACATCAGCAAACAAATCTCGCCTACTGAGAGTGTGGATGTCTGCCATCTTCTGGCCAAAGGGCAGCATTACACACCAGCAAATATAAACGTTTGTTATACTTTTTTTGTCATATTTTTATTTTCTTTGAAACTCTTAAGCAGCGTTAGAAAATTCTTAGACACACTTAAAGAAGAATAACATTTTCATGTATCTTCAGGAATAATAATACCTTTCTTAGAAAGGGTTTAGCACTCAAAAAATTGATCCTTGATGTGATTCATTCAATAGATATTTATTGAGTATACACTCTGTGACAGCTTCTCTTCCAGGAACTGAGGGTAGAGTAATCTATAAAACAACATGGGCTAGCATCTCTCCTTACCTCATCCTAAAGAAGCAGTTAAGATAAAATTAGAAAATCTATCAATAAGATCAGAAAATTTCAGCATGTATTATTGTAGAGAAAAAGCACTGAAGTTATTTAAGTCTATCTCTACATGTCATCTTAGAAGTCATTACCTTAAAATGAAATTACTGAAAAATGTCTTAAAATTTCGGAATGAAAAATGTGATAAGAGGCTATTGAAATGCACAAGGGTGTTACATGAGTGACAGGTGAACTAGGAATATGGGAATGTCCTTAGCACGGTGCCTTACTCATAGCAGACAATTAAATAAAAAGTGGTTGAAAGATTGAATGAGTGATTCCGGCAAATCAAACAACTGCGAATGAGAGTGTATTGGTATTCCAGCCTCATCATCCGAGAGAGAGAACGCACTAAACTCAGATTTCTTTTTTCTCTTTATTTGAAGGGTTTAAATTTTTCTACTATATAAAAAAAGGCATGAATAACACATATCATTGTAAAAATATTAGAAGCTGCAAATAAAAAAGAAAAGTTAATATCCCTCCAGTCCTATCAGAACAGAATTTTACATTTCTATTCCGATCTGTCCCTCTCAGATCGGAATAGAAATGTAAAATAAGAACATGTATTTTTCTAAAAATGCAATCATGCTATAATACTTATTTTCCCTTTAAATATATCTTAACTGTCCTTTATGTCAGTAAGTGTAGATTGGACCACAATTTGAATTGCTACAGAGTATTACACTATATAAATATACTATAATTATAAGTTTTAGGTTGATATTAGGGTGCTCCTAGTATATCATGTTTTTTAAAATGCTATGAAAATATATCCTCCTCTGAAAATGCTTATGAACTTGTCCAATTGTTTCCCTAATATAAAACCTATTTAGAAATGAGATTATTAATAAAAGGTTATGTATATACTTATACACTTTTTTTTTTTTTTTGAGACAGGGTCTTTCTCTGTTGCCAGGGCTAGAATGCAGTGGCATCATCATAGCTCACTGCAACCTGAAACTCCTGGGCTCAAGCGATCCTCCTGCCTCAGCCTCCCAAGTAGCTGGGACTACAGGTGCACATCACCATGCCTGGCTAATTTTTCTTATTTCTTTGTAGACACAGAGTCTTTCTATTTTGCCCAGGCTCATCTTGAACTTCTGGCCTCAAGGAATCCTCAGAGTGGAGGATTACCTCAGCCTCTCAGAGGGCTAGGATTACAGGTGTGAGCCATCTCACCCCACTGGTTAGATATACTTCTAAAGGACTTGTCCAAATAGGAAATTACAAAACTTATATCCTCATTTCTCTACTTTAGCCACCATTCAGAATTATTATTCATTTATTCTTTATCACTTCGATGAGTGAAAAACTGGTAACTTGTTTAATTTGTATTTCTTTGATTACTGATGAGGTTGAATATTTCATATGTATGTATTTATTTGATTTTCTTCTTTGGTAATCTGCCTATTAATTTTACAGGAATTTGCCAAGATCTTTTACAAGGTGTTAAAAGATAATTTTTGATGAAAGGTGTTCTATGATCAAATAGGCTTGGAAAACACTGAGTTAAACAAAATTAACAGTATTATTAGAGTTAGGCTGCCATAATTTGCAGAGGTGTCCCTTAAGAACATTAACTTTCCCTTGTTCTAACCTTGGCTTTCAGACAGGTATTTTATTTGGTGTGAGATGTGTGAATTTTAACCAGGTGAATGAACCTTCAAGACTTGCTCCTTCTCTCCTTCCCTAGCCATTGCCCTCTCTCCCTCCCTCTCCACCGAAGAGATGTTTCCAAACCTGCATACTTAAGGACTAGACCCTCAACCATGAGACTTACTCAATGTCTGGCCACCCAATGAGGCTGTCAGTAAGCCCAGCCTGAGAGCCAAATAGACTCATTTTACTGTATCTGTGGAACAGGTCTAGGCATGATGCTCAGGAATTCCTAACCACGAGGTACCTCGTAGTGTATTTGTACCGTGTGTACACACTTTAACACTTAGGAGGTGAGCTCACTGACACATGCTTCTATCATGCTTGATTTGCATTAACACATTAACTACCATGTGAGTTATGAACTATTTTTTCAAGTTTTCACATTACTTTTTACAATGCTAATTTTCAAGTTTTTATACTACTTTTTTATTGATGTATGTTTTAGGATCATTTAGTTTTCAAAATTTTTACTCTGTTTTTGTAATAAAACACTGTGGTCCCAAGGAAAATTTTTCCTTTGTTTTTTTTTGTGGAAGTCGATGTGTTAAAATATTTTAGTGTTTGGTCTCAACAGTCTTTTAGGGCCTGGGAAGAACTGATAACAATGTGGTTATTTTGGGGTTGTTCTCCAATTTTACAAAAGGGATTAAAAAATGCAGATGAAATGGGTTAACTACATACATGAAGGAGGAAGCAAACTCTCTATTCAGTAGAAACTATGATTAAATGAGTTTTTCAATATTGATTATTATTTGTCTTTACAGGGTTAAATTTTAATCTGCTAAAATTGAAAAGGAGATTTTTCTTTTTCAATTTATGCAACTCTTGTCAGTGGTCACTGTGAGACATTTCTAGATACACTTTCAACTTTTTTTGTGCTTTCAGTTGGATTTAAAAACTGAGCATTCTGACTCCTCCTTAATTACTCTGAGTAATCTGGACTTATGGTCTTCCTAGCTGTTTTGCATGCATGACATTCATACCAAATTGCTCCAATCTTGTGTAAAAGTGACAACTGATGGTTTATAATATCACTTACATTCTGCTGGTTTTGATTGATAGGTTTTTTTTTTTCCTGGTTGTTTAAATAGACATTTATTCCCACCTTGGGGAAGAATCTAGGTCTGTTAGAGATAGCAAAGATTTTAGAGTAAATAGTCCAATCTTCTTATTTCACAGAAGAGGAAACTGGGAACCAGAGAGGTTGAGTGATCTCAAAGGTCACATAACTAATTAGCAGCCAGGTTGGGGCCATATGCCTTCTCGGTTCTGCAGAGCCAACTGCTTTCTACATTATCCTAACTCATTCTTTGTGGAGACCACAAGGAAATGACTGTTTAATTCATCACGTGTGCTCCCTCCTACATTTTGGAGGGATCGAGAAAAAGAGTAAGCCTACTGCAATCTGATGGTGATTGTCAAATTGTACTATCTGTTAGGAGACAGTTGTCTATGGTAGAAACATTTAAGTTAATTTTAATTTAAAAATAATTAACAATGTTAGAACACATTTTCCAATAAAATTCCATTCTAATTCTCTTCTTTCAGTTGTGTCTCTTTCATTCTAATATGGATGATACTTACAAACTGTGACCTGAACTGCTCTTCCATCACTGGATATCTCAGAGAGTGTGAGAAAACATCATGGAACCAAGGGCAAGGAAAATCTATTCTTTTACTCACGTGTTAGACACTCCCATGCCTGCTGCCACAATGCCTGCGAGGCCTCCTACCACTCCAGGTAAGCCGTGCAGGTTATGGATGCCACGTGTATCTTGGATCCTCAGTTTAGTAGCAAAAAATGGCTAAAATTATAAAAGGAGGAAGGCTTATTATTTTACTGCTTATTAATTATACTGGGCTCTATAACTGAAATAAATAACCAGGAAGAAGAATTTTTGATGCATAAATTCAACTGTGTATATAACTTGATGTTATCATATACATATAAAAGTAAAAAAGTTACTATAGTGAAGCAAATGAGTAGCTCCATCATATCACATAGCTATCCATTTTTTTGTTTTGCAGCAAGAGTAGTTAAAATCTACTAATTTAGCATAAATCCTACATACAGTACAATTGTATGATCTATAGGCTCATTTGTACATTAGATCTCTGGATTTGTTCATCCTACAGATCTGCTACTTTTTATCCTCTGACCTACATCTCATTTTCTTCCCTGTCCAGGAGAAAAAATTTTATGTATAGCTCAGTTCTCCATCCATAACTGAAGTCCACTTATGTCAGAGAATTTGAATATACTGGTGGCAAAACTGCCCATTTAAGTCTTTAGTGGAGGGGTTCGAAGGGTGTGATTTCAAGTCCTACTTCTTCTTATATCCCAAATCCCTCAAAAGAGCACAGAGTCCTTAATTATACAAAACAAAAGAATAACATCAATAATTTCAATGAAACTGCCCCAGAGAAAAGTAACACACACATACTTAACATGTAATTTATAGAAAATTAAAAATAACTGATATCAGGTCCTATGCTGCTATCTTGAAGTCAAGAAAGAGCAGAACCACTGGACAACTTAAATATGAGAAGTATTTCTGAGAGGCAGGCAAATGGACTCCAAACAAGGAAAAGTGCTTATAAAATAAAACTTCAAGCCTTTGTTTTTTTTTTTCCCTGCTGGTGGAATGTGAGAAGAAAACGGTGTAGATTGAAAGATCAACTCAGAACATCTGTTGTACTTACAGTCAGGAATTTGTATCCAAACACGGAGACAATTCCTGCAATGCTCCCAATCAGCATAGAGTTCTGGGGCTGAATCTCCATGTCCGCACAAGTGCCCACGGCAACTCCTCCAGCAAGGGTGGCGTTCTGAATGTGAACCTGTGTGGTGGGCAGAAAGATGCATGAGGTGCGATGAACCAGGCAGAGTTCAGAAGGACTGGAGGAATCTAGGGTTCAGTGGACCCTTGACACATTCTTCAGGTAAAAGAGCTACTGATTATTTTTATGAAAGAGGCTTCTTTGTAATTACAGATGGCCCTTCCACCAAGCAGTTGACATTTGCTATCTTTCTTGCCAGGGCCCTTTTGTAGTGGATGAGTAACCAGGTTAATGAGACCAGTGGTGGGAGGCATATGAGAAAATCAAAAGAAGTTGTAGTGGAGGGACAGGAGTTTATAGAGCAAATATTCTAGCAGTTTTGCCTATTTATGCAGTTTTGGGAATACATTCATGGTATCATGAACCAAAAGAGAACTATGACTGCAGTGTGCTTTGTAGTCTAGGATATTCCAATACTCAAAGAGGAAATGTAGAGCTATTGAAGTGTACACACTCCACATGAAAAGACAACAGTTTTTGCAAGAGTCAGTGTCCTGAGAACATTTAGGGATGGAGGAAAGAGGAATCAATTTCTGTTTACTAGAATTCCTCAGAAAAAGGACATTCTCGCTGTTCCGTCCGAGGAGCAGAGTTTATAAGTACTTTTAAAAGAGAACCACTCAACTGTACATGCGTGATTTTTTTCTTTTAATCATCATTTTTATCATTGTTTTTAATGATCTCTCATGAGACAATTTGTGGAGAATTGAAATATATGTCCTCAGTCATGCTTAAGAAATAAATTATTAATATAATATCGCTTTCCTCCCCCAGGTTAGAAAAGTAGAGTGAGTGATTCACCTGAAGGTTACTTCTTTACTGATGTTTCTCTAGCTCACAGACAAGAAACTCAAGGGACTAACTTGAGGGGGTCTAAAATAATATTTTATTTTAAATTAATTTTGGACACAAAAGTTACAAAAATACTAAGAGAGTTTCCATATGTCCTGCACCCAGTTTCTCCCAATGTTAACATCTCACATAGCCATAGAAAGGAAAGAAGCATTGACACAATACTGTAAACGACCTTACTTGAATTTTACCATTATTGCCTCTAATGACCTTTTTCTTTCCCAGTATCCTTCTGAGGATCCCACATTGAATTTAGTTGTTATTTCTTGGGGAAGAATATTTGCATTTGGGAAAACAGAATCAATGTGAGCCATCCCACTCTCTTTTTCTACTCTTAGACAAGTCCTGTTTCTAAGGAAGATTTTTCTAAGAATTTAGGAGCAGTTAGCACTATCATTAAAGAAACATACCTCAAGTCTTTTTGATTTTTACATGACTACATTCATTCCCTATGAGACTGTAAATTTCCTTGAGAATATATATATCTTTTAATTTGCTGAGTACAAATTTGATGAATAAATGAATAATTGTTATGCTCAAAACGTTCTCCGAGGTTTGCAGTTTTGTGATTTGTCCTGGTAGCTCAGCTGAAATGATCTATTACTTATTCAAACAATTGTCACCATCACCAAGTGACATGTGCATGGGGGATAACATGGCACTTACCATATTGAGCTTGCCTCGTTTCTCCAAAAGGCTGGAGATTGCATAGGTTATGAGTACGCAGGCAGCGAGAGAGAGGTATGTGTTTACGATGGCCCTGTACTGTTTGTCTCCAGCTTCAGCAATGGCCGAATTAAAGCTGGGCCAGAACGTCCATAGAAAAAGAGTCCCTGCAGTAAACCACAAGAAGGGATGTTAGTTCTGAATATGAAAGACGGTCCAGGGGAGGCAGTTTGCTTCAGGCACAGACGGCGTCTCTTAGTTTTGGGCTTGATTATCTAACAGTTAGGAGAAAAGAGAAGCACCGAGCTAGCATAAGCAAAGTCGTTTTCAAAGGATGTTCCTCTTTGAGAATCTTCACACCCATTTTGCGGTTAAACTTCCCTCATCCCTGATCAAATAGACAAGAATCAGGCAAGTTCAGGGGCAGGGAACCAAGATGGCCAACTAGAGACATCACTTGTCGGATCATCCTGACTGGAAGGTGGACCGTTGGATGGCGGAGAGCGAAGAGCAGTTGTAGCTCAGGTGTGGCTCACAGGGAGAGACAACAGAGACGTCTGGGGGGAGCCCACCGAGAAAGACTGCAAAGCTGAGAAAGAAGAAGATAAAGAGTAGGAGATAATGGTATAGACCAAACCCAGAGAGTCTTGTACCCCAGTGAAAGGATAAGGGGGGGTTCCCCTCACACACCTAGAGGCCTCCGGTGAAATGTGGGATACCGCTGCTCCCAGCTGAGCCCACCATGGAGATTTGTGAGTTTCCCACCTGCTAGCATTTTTTGGGATTGCGTGCTGATGGCTTAGACAGGTGGGCTGGACCTGGTGCTCCCTGGACATGAGAGTGGTGCAGGGAGACTCAGTAGAGAGGTCTCAGTCCTGGAGTTGGGTAGTGAGGAAGCCCTCATGGAAGTATCCAATGGGAGAGTGTAGAGGGGAGCTGAGGAATAGAGATCTGTGTGTGTCCCCACCCCCACCCCTGCTGGAGAACCACCATATTGGATAGGGGTGTGGCACTCGGAGTGAATTTGCCTATTCCCTAGTTCTCATGACAACTGAATGCCTCAGATGCACGGGCTGAACAGGAGTAGTGGCCCCTCCCCCCACTTATTACAATAGGGAGTGCAGATTGAACCAGGAAACTCACAAGCAGCTGCTTCTCCCAAGTGGAAGTGCGCCCCTGGCAGAGGCCCCTGTAGATAGAAAGGCCTACCTCACTCTGCTTGGGGTCTCATGGTGAAACAAGGGTGCACAATTGGGGATCCCCCTACCTGCCAGTGTTCTGTGGAGATGGCACACTAGTGGGTCAGACACACGGACTGAGTGGTAGTTTGAGAGGTGGTCTTGGGCAGCGAGGGAACTCACATGGACTGATCTGATGGGAGAGTGCTGTGGAGTTCCATGGAGCAGTGCCTAGGGAAGGTGTTCACCTCACCCCACAGAGAAACTGCACTAGTGACAAGTGTGGAAAGAGCTTGGCCCGGGGCCTTAGCACTCATGTTTTTAGATCCCTCCCTCTGGAACAAACTTCCTGGCTTGGAGAGATTGCCCTGAACTTCATATCAATGGCTCCTCCTAGTGTTCAGAAAAGCAACCTCTGACCACCACCACCACCACCCCCCCACCACCCCCCACCCCTGCCATGCCCCAGCCCACCCCCCAGGCTTTGCCAAACCTTTCAGGCTCTTGAAATCCAGCCATGATCTCTCTTGCTCCTCCCTCCACATCAGGGGGATTAAAGATAGAGCAACCTTCTGGGAGCTACAGGGTCCCCTCCTAAAACTTGGGGCATTCGTGTACCCCACCTGGGGGACCAGAGATTACCACAGGCACAAAAGAACATCTCAGCTGCTGGCTTTTCCATGCAAACTTCAGTCAATGACAGGGGGAACAACCACATAGCTAAGCATAGCACCTTCAAACTCAAGCAAATAGGGAACAGCTGATTCATACTCATAAATACCACCCACTATCTCAGAGATTAAGCTGGGGGACCTAACTCGCAACGTGCTGTTGGGAAAAGGTAAAGAGAGCAGGTCAGAGCTAACCAGAGAAATTCACCAAACCTGCTATAACACCCCACAGGAAACTCAGGACTAGCACTTCTCTCCCTGGCACAGTCAGGGATCAATCTTCAGAAACCCTGAGACAAGCCCATAAGCCAGGCCTAGCACCCCGAGGTCTCAATTGAGAGGCCAGATGACAAGGAAGCAGTGAAAGAACTCCAGAAAGATAAAAAATCAAAGTGAAAAGACACCCCCAAAAGAAAATAATAATTCCTTACCAATGGTTACTAACCAAAATGAAAAGATTGAAATGACAGATGAAGAATTTAAAATATGGATTGAAAGGAAGCTCAATGAAATACAAGAGAAAATAGAAACCTAACATAAAGAAACCACAAAAAACAACAGAGGAAATGAATGAAAAATTCACTAAAGAAATTAAATTATTAAAAAAATCAAACAGAACTTCTAGAAATGAAAAAATCATTCAAGGAAATACAAAACATAGTGGAAAGCCTTAAGGATAGGTTAGATCAGGCAGAAGAAAGAATCCCAGAGCTTGAAAAACAACACCTTTGAATTAAACAAGCAGTCAAAGAGATATAACCAAGAAATAAGAGGAAAGAACAAAGCCTGCAAGAAATATGGGGTTATTTAAAGGGGCCTAACATAAGAATCATAGACATCCCTGAGGGCAAAGAAGAAAATATGCAAGGGTTGGAAAACCTATTTGAGGGAATAATTGAGGAAAATTTCCCTGGTTTTGCTAGCATTCTAGATAGCCAGTTACAAAAATCTGAATGGAATACAGGGAGATTCACTGCAAAGAGGCAATCAACCTGACATATAGTCATCAGACTGGGCAAAGTAGACATAAAAGAGGCACTCCTACAAGACATAAGGCAAAAGTATCAGGTGACTTTCAAAGGAAAACACATCAGAATAACTGCAGACTTCTCAACTGAGACCTTATAAGCCAGGAGAGACTGGAGTCCTATGCTCAGTCTTCTTAAACAGAATAATGGCCAGCCTAGAATTATGTATCCTGCAAAACTAAGTTTCTCATATGATGGAGAAATAAAGACTTTCTCAGACAAGCAAACACTGAGAGAATTTGACAAGACCAGATTTGTCCTGCAAGAAGTACTTAGAACTGCATTATACACTGATCAGCACAATAGACAACCACCAGTGTAAAATTACCCAAAAGCTAAAGGTCAGAGCCCGGATACCACAATGGTTCAAGAGGTAAAACAAAGCAATAAAGTTCTACTCAACAGTATGAACAGAAATCCAGCCAACTTATGAATTCTTTCAATAAATGTGAATGGCTTGAATTCCCCACTAAAGAGGCATAGGCTGGCTGAATGGATAAAAGAAATACAAGCCAAGTATCTGCTCTCTCCAGGATACACATCTGACCCACAATGACTCATTCAGACTCGAGGTGAAGGGATGGAAAACAATATTCCATGCAAATAGAAACCAAAAGAAAGGAGATGGTGCCGTTCTCATATCAGATAACATAGACTTCCAAGCAACAAAAGTAAAGAAAGACAAAGATGGTCATTATATAATGGTGAAGGGAACAATTCCACAAAAAGACATAATAATTTTAAATATTTATGTACCTAACAGATGTATGCACAGATTCATAAAGCAAAGCCTACTTGATCTAAACAAAATGATAAACTGCAGCATCAAAATAGCCAGGGACTTCAACACCCCACTGATGGAACTGAACAGATCTGCCAAGCAGAAAATAGACAAAGAGGCAATATATTTAAATGTGACTCTAGAACAAATGGGCCTAACAGACATTTACAGAACATTCTACTCTAAAACTACTGAATAAATGTTCTCATCATGGGGCATTTTCTAAGATTGATCACATCCTAGACCACAAAACATGTCTTACAAATTCGAAAAAAATAGAAATTAACCATGCGTCTTCTTAGACCACAGTGGCATAAAATTAGAAATCAACTCCAACAGAAACTCTCAACTCTACCCAAAGTCATGGAAATTAAATAACCTGCTGCTTGAGCCAAGGAAGAAATTAAGATGGAAATCAAAAGATTCTTTGTACTAAATGACAAAGAGGACACAAGTTATCAAAATCTGTAGGATTCAGCAAAAGTAGTCTTAAGATGAAAATTCATAGCCTTAAATGCCTACATCCAAAAAGAGAAAGATCACAAATCAACAATCTAATGACTCATCTCAAGGAATTGGAAAGGATGAGCCAACCAAACCCAAATCCAGCAGAAGAAAAGAAATAACTAAGGTCATAGTAGAACTAAATGAAATTGATAACAAAAGAATTATATAGAAGATTAATGAAACAAAAAGTTGGTTCTTTGAAAAGACAAACAAAATAAACAAGCTTCTTGTTAGATTAACCAGAAACAGAAAAGAAAGGACTATAATAAGTTCAATCAGAAATGAAAATGGAGATATTACAACTGATATCACAGAAATACAAAATGTCCTCTCTGAATATAAAAATCTCTATGCACATAAACTTGAAAATGTGGAGGAAATAGATAAATTCTTGGGAACACACACCTCCCTAGGCTCAATAAAGGAAAAATAGAACTCCTGAACAGACCAATTATAAGCATCGATACTGAAGCCACACAAAAAAAATCTTCTAATAAAATAATGACTTGGACCAGATGGTTTCACACCTGAATTTACCAAACCTACCAGGAAGAACTGGTAATTATACTGCAGAAATTACTTCATAACATCGAGAAGGAAGAAATCCTCCCCAACTCATTCTATAAAGCCAGTATCACTTTGATACCAGAGCCAAGAAAGTACACAACAAAAAAGGAAAACTACAGACCAATATCTCTTATGAATATAGATGCAAAAATTCTCAATAAAATCCTAGCAAACCAAATTCAGCTGCACATCAAAAAAATAATCCACCACAACCAAGTGGGCTTCATCTTAGGCATGCAAGTATGGTTCAACATAGGCAAATCTATAAATGTGATTCACCCACATAAATAGAAGCAAAAATAAAGACCATATGACCTTCTCAGTAGATGCAGAAAAGCTATTTGACAAAAATTCAGCACCCTATTATGATAAGAACTCTTAACAAAATAGACATAGATGAAACATACCTAAGAATTATAAAAGTCATATGTGACAAACCCACAGCCAACATCACACTGAACAGGGAAAAATTGAAAGCATTTCCACATAGAAGTGGAATCAGACAAAGTTGCCTGCTGTCCCTGTTTGTATTCAACCTAGTTCTGGAATCCTAGCCAGAGCAATCAGGCAAGAGAAGGAAATCAAGGGTATCCAAATGGGGAAAGAAGAGGTCATGCTATTGCTCTTTGCCGATGATATGATCTCACATCTAGAAAATTCCAAAGAGTCTGTCAAGAGACTCCTGGAATTGAAAAATAAATTCAGCAAAGTCTCAAGTTACAACAAAATCAATGTACACAAATCAGTAGTACTTATACATGCCAACTACAGTCAAGCTGAGAATCAAATCAAAGGCTCAATACCTTTCACAATAGCAACAAAGAAAGTAAAATACTTGGGAATATATTTAAACAAGAAAGTGAAAGATCTTTACAAAGAGAACTATGAATCACAGAGAGGGTAAATTGTAGGTGAGATAAACAAATGGAAAAATATATCATGCTCACGGATTGGCAGAATCAACATTGTTAAAATTCCTATACTACCCAAAGTGATTTACACATTCAATGCAATTCTCATTAAAATACCAATGTCATTTTTAGCAGATCTAGAAAAAATAATTCTATGCTTTGTATGGAAACAGAAAAGAGCCCTAATAGCCAAATCAACCTTAAGCAAAAAGAACAAATTAGGAAATATTGCTTTATCAGACTTCGAGGTATACTACAAGGCTATAGTAACCAAAACAGCATGGTGCTGTCACAAGAACAGAGACCTAGACCAACGAATTAGAACAGAGAACCCAGATACAAAACCATCCTCATATTACCATCTGATCTTTGACAAAGCAGACAATAACATACACTGGGAAAAAGAATCCTTATTCAATAAATGGTGCTGGGAAAATTGGATAGACACATGTAGAAGACAGACACAGGATGCACAACTCTCACCACTCACAAAAATTAATTCATGATGGATAATAGACTTAAACCTAAGGCATGAAACTATAAGAATTCTAGAAGAAAATGCTAGAAAAACTCTTATAAATATTAGCCTAGGCATAGAATTTATGAAGAAGATCCCAAAGGCAATCACAGCAACAGCAAAAATTTATAAATAGGACCTGATCAAATTAAAAAGCTTCTGCATAGCCAAGGAAAGAATCAATAGAAAGAATAGACAAACTGCAGAATGGGAGAAAATATTTTCATGCTATACCTCCAATGAGGGGCTAATAACTAGAGTCTACAATGAACTCAAGGAAATCAGCAAGAAAAAATCAAACAATTCCATTAAAAGGTGGACAAAAGACATGAACAGAAACTTTTCAAAAGAAGATAGACTAATGGCCAGCAAACATTTGAAAAAATGTTCAAATTCTCCAATCATCAGGGAAATGCAAATCAAAACCACAATGAGATATCGCCTAACTCCAGTGAGGATGGTTTTTATCTAAAATTCCCAAATCAACAGATGTTGGCATGGATGTGGAGTGAAAGAAATACATATACACTTATACACTGGGATATTTATCTCCTAGCTGGCAAATCTTTCCTTGTTTCACCATTCAATTTCAGGAGGGTGGGAGGCAGCAATTAATCATGTGTGGACTTAACAAATACAATGTGAGTCTGTCTATCTGTCTGTGTGTCTGCCTCTCTCTTTTAATTTTACAGATGGGGGTTGCTCTATTGCCTAGGGTGGATTTGAACTCCTGGGCTCAAAGAAAAAAAGAAAAATGGGACTGCAAACTAGTACACCTCTATGAAAAGTAATATGGAGATACCTCAAAGAACTAAAAGCAGACCTACCATTTGATCCAGTAATCCCACTATTGGGTATTTACCCAAAGGAAAAACATTTATTTTATCAAAAAGACACTTGCACTAAAATGTTTATTGCAGCACAATTCATAATCGCAAAGATGTGGAATCAACTTAGGTGCTTATAAATCCATGAATGGATTAATGAAATGTGGTATATACATATATACACCATAGAGTACTACTCAGCCATAAAAAAATGGTGAAGGTTGTAACAACCTGGATGGAACTAGAGACCATTCTGCTAAGTGAAATATGGCAAGAATGGAAACACTAACACCACATGTACTCATTATTAAATTGGGACTAATCAATTAACACTCATGTGCACATATGGAAGTATAACTAAACAGAAATCAAGCAGGTTGGAGAGGAGAGGACAGGATGGATAAATTCACACTTAATGGGTACAATGCACGCTTTCTGGGTGATGGGCACAATTATAACTTTGACTCAAACTATACAATAGCAATTCATGTAATCAAAATATTTGTACCCCCATAATACTCTGAAGTAAAAAAAAAATCAGGCAAGTTCATCTGCACCCACCAATCATTGCAAACACATCCGAGTGGTACATAGACTCTTCATTTTGATGCCCCTTTCTCAGGCCTGATCGATACAAGATGCCTGCTACAGCCAAGCCAAAGTAGGCCCCAAAGGCATGAATGGTCATCGATGCTCCAGTATCAGAGGCCTGAGGAGACAAAGGGCATTCGTGTAAACAGAGGTGAACCTGAGTCTCCTTATGGGAGGAAAGTCAATGAAAAGACTGCTTCATTAGTTAAAAAATAAAGAAATAAAAAGAGAAACAATGTGTCAGAGAAAGGGGGATAAACCAGGGTAGCAAAATAGAAAAAGTGCAGGCTTTGGAGCCACACAGAACTGACTTTCGATTCTCCATCAGGTGCTTCCTTGCAATGTGACTTTAGACGTATTACTAACTTCTCTGAATGTGTTTCTATAACATGGGAAAATATTACCCACCTAACAGAGTTGTGGTGAGACTTAGATGGGGTAGTGTTTACATAGTGCTAGGTCCTTAGCAAGATCTCGATACATTCTAGGGTACTTCTCCAGGTGACGGAGAGTCTCCGTGAAATATGTACTGCACTTGATACAAAACGAAGGTGATTCACATTCACTTGACATTGCATTTAAAGCTCACTTAATTGCTACTCAAGACTTGAAGCTTCAAAAAGTCATAGGTTTTCACTGCTATATGATGACCTGAAAACCAGCTAAGGCCCAAGATTCATTTAAAGAAATATATTTTAGTTCCCTCTTTAGACATGGTATGGATTTGACCCCAGTTTTCTATGTTTCATGTCTCTAAAGTTCAGCATGCCAAACTCTAGACATTTCTCTGTATTTATAGGCAGGAAAATGATACCAATTTATATATTTAAAAGTTTCAAAGTAGCTCAAATTGAAGTAAAAAGGGTCTCCTGGTTGTTGTTCCTTCTCTGACTAAGCATGGACAACTCCAGACCCCTTGAAGATCTGCACTTGGTTGGAATGAGTCCAACTACTCTCCTAAAATATTTGACCTTTCTAGCAACCTTTAGCCTCCCAGCCATAGTCCTCTCCTAGCTGGGAAATCTTGTCCTGCTTCATCATGTCATTTCAGGAGGGTGGGAGACAGCAATTAATCATCCTTGGACTTAACAAATACAACGTGAGTCTGTCTGTCTGTCTTAGTCTTTTAATTTGACAGATGGGGTCTTGCTATGTTGCCCAGGGTGGATTTGAACTCTTGGGCTCAACGATCCTTTAGCCTCAGCCTCCTGAGTAGCTGGGACTACAGACATGTGTCCGAGAAGCTTGTGCTTCTCTTTAAATGATCACGTATTTGTAAGCAAAAGAGCCTGCCTCGTTTCTTCCTCTGGAGCCATCAACTTAGTCTTTATTCAGCCAACACACATAGTTTACAGATCTTTGTTAATATGACCTCCTTACCTTGGTGGCTCCATTTTGTACAGGTCAACTCCTTATACCTTGCTCCAATTAAAGGTTTTCCTTTAGATCTTCATCACCAACTAAAGACTCTATACTTGCTGTTACCTTGGGTTAAAGTTCATTCCTCCCCATCAGTTACTTGAAAAACTCATGGGTACCTTTCAGGTCTGGCTTAATTGTTACTTCCTCAGAGAACTACTCCTTGATTCTACAATCTACATTAGGTCTTCCATTACACTTTCTCATAACTATCCCCCCCACACACATATTTTTCATAGCATGCATTGCAATTTATAATAATATTGACGTAAGTGTATTTCTGTATTTCGGTGGGTGGTGGATGTGTAATTACTTGTTTGATTTCTGTCTCCTTCACTGGATCATAAGCTCTAGAAAGACAGGGACCTTCACTATTTTGTTCATCACTGAGTCACCAATACCTAGAAAGCTGTCAAAATATTTGCTGTTGAATTAAGTGTTAATAGAAGTCTAAACAAAATAACAAAATACTGGAGAGTTCCCAGAAATATTTTATTTATTATCTGGGGGAATTGATGAAAGTTTCATGGAAGGGAAGAAATTTGACATAGGCCTTAACAAAAGCCTACATAAGGCTTTATATAGGGCTATTCGCCTAGTAGTTGAAATATAAACAGGAATTGGTTGTTGATAGGCAATACATCATAATAAAAAAGAATTGTACAGTTAGAAAAATCTGGGTGTGAATTCAGACTCAGGTAAGTCATTTAGCATCTGTGATCACCAGTTTTACTGTGCATTAATGATAATAACAATAATATCTACCATACGATGTTGTGAAGATGAAATGAGATTATGTTTATAAAACCCCTGGTTTACAAAGGCACTCAATAAATGATGGCTATTGTTAATACTACTATTTGCTACGGTATCACTCTCACTAAGGTTTTGCCCCTGTGTAGAGTGGGCACCTATAATGAGTGGTGGCCAGAAGTGATGCCCAAAGCTAGGTAAGTATGAATTCTCTAACCCTTACCTGAAATATCTCACCAACCAGATATTCATTGTAAGCAAAGACTGCAATTTCTACAATTGTCATGATCAGCATTTGGACTGGACTCGTTTTTCCCAGGACTGCTCCAAAAGAAATCAGAACCGTGACCGTACTGAAGTCTGCATTTATCATGCTGAGGGGAAAAGAAAGAATAAAGCGAAGTATAATACACAGCCCAAACAAAACCATGAGCTGTGATGAGCTATAGCATCACCATATCCAAAGTGCAAGCCCCTCTCCCACCAGAACGGTACAGAGCCTCCCCACTTCCTTACCTCCCTTCTCTTCCTTTCACCATATTCTCTTCAGTTTCTCTACTTTTAAATCTTTACTTACCAGTCCTTTATCTCATTTAGACTTTTACTTTATTTTTGTTGATATGATAAGTGAATTGTTTCTTAGAGGGTTTGTTTACAACAACAAGAACACATGTTTGCATTTGAAAAACAGTCTTCAAAATACAACTAAGGGTAGATTTTTGTTCCCTGTAGCTGAGATAGAAGGAATAATAATTTTATGAGAGGACATTTCTTGTCCTCTTAAAGAGAAACCAGAGAAGTTACAGACATGAATGTATGATCCAGCTCAGTAAAGCAAGACACTGACATGGATCCTTGGATTTCAAAAATCTTCTGTTGTCTAAGGGAGACAATTTGCCAGCCAGTTCAGAGCTTGGATGACAATGGACTTGCAGAGAAATATTAATGATTTATATGAAAACACAGTAGTTGAAAAACAAGGAATTATCTTGGTCTGTTTGGGCTACTGTAACAAAAGGCCATAAACTAGGTAGCTTACAAACAGCAAAAATTTATTTCTCACAATTCTGGAGGCTGGGAAGTCTGAGATCAAGACACTGACAGATTTGGTATCTGGTGAGGCCTTCCTTTCTGGTTCACAGATTTTTTCTTTCAGCTGTGCCCTCACACAGTGGAAGGGTTAAGGAGTCTCCCTTGGGCCTCTTTTATAAGGACACTAATCCCATTCATGAACTTTCCACCTTCATGCTCTAGTCACTTCCCAAAGGCTCTGTAAATACCATCACCTTGGGGGTTAAGATTTTAACATATTAATCTGGGGGGGACACAAACATTCAGACTGTAGCAAGAATGCTCACTTTTCGACTCCAATGTGGATTGTCTGCCCATAGCTGTGCAGGACACCTTGCACAATGGTGCCCCATTGGAGGCCCAGAGCAGCGATGAGCAGGTTGATACCCACACCGCTGAAGCTATATTTCTTCAGGAAGGTCATGAGAAAGCCAATCCCAACAAATACCATAACATGTACATCTTGGAATACTGAAAAACAGCAGAGGCAAACAAAAAAAAAAAAAAAAATCTGCATTAGAAGACCATGACGAAAGTGTTACATCATAGCATACCCATTTATTAAATGCTACCAACTTTACATAAAACCCTGCAAAAGGAGAACCTTCCCTGGAAAGCAAAAGCCTGGTTCCAAGGCCAAGTTGGCTGCTTACCAGCCGTGAGACCTTGGCAAGTCATTCAGTAGTTGAGCCTTTTTGGGGAAAACTATGCGCTATCATATTAATACTGGAGTGCCTTTCATCCTTTCCCTGAGGAATTTTTCATTATTTTCCACCCTGTGAAAGATCCGCAGAGCACATGCTTAGCATCACCCCCTTTTGCAGACTTTCCCAATACTCCCAGGGAAAATAATATTTCCTCTTGTCATTTACACAGCTTTCTGTATATACCTCAGCTTTATCATTTGTCATGTAGTTTTAGCATATATTCAGTATGCACCACACTGTAATAGTTAATTAGTCAATGGGGTGTTCATTTTCTGCCCCAGATGGGGAGTTTCTTGATTGAAGGGGTTAGGAGACATTCATCATTTGCTCTCCTGAACCTGGCATGACAGTGGGCATATAGCAGAAGAAGCAATAAATGATTAATGGATGAATGAATAAGTGAATGAACTACAGCCTCTATTTATCAAATGGGTATAATAGCACCAGCCCTGAAAATCTCGCCAGATCATTCTTTGAGTCGTATGGGATAATGTCTTTGTTAGCACTTTATAAACCATGAAGCACTGAACAAACATAAAAGCTGTATCCTTTTGAGGAACAAATACTTGACTTAGTGTCTGGAGATATGGGCTCAGGTTCCCCAATTCGATCTCATGATTGTGTGACCTTGAGTGGGTCATTTATTCCTGTGAGCTTCAGTATTTTCATCTGCAAGATTGAAATGGCCCTATTTCTCACGGGATTACTCTGAGTGGGATAACCTGTGTAGGGAATTTGTATGCAGTAAAATACTATAGAAATAAAACATGTGATCAAATACAAGATGGTGAAAACATGGGCTCTTCCTTCAAGAAACTTATAACTTAGTGAAACATATATCTGGATGAACCTTACATAGAATTGGCATTTTTGCATTGTAAGTAGTTGAACATTAAAAATTGTCAACTATTGGCAATTTCTTATGGTTCATTCTAGTGGATACACAAAACAAATTGAGATCAAATTGGGAACAAATACAAAACCAGGGAAAGAAAATGAAATATTTAAGTGTTTAATTAGTGTTAAGCATTACCACCAGAGGTTTACAAGGAAATAGGCATGAGGGAGGACATGCCTAGAAAATACATCCCAGAGGAAACTGACATTAGAGGTCAGTTAATGTGTCCAAAGGGTGGAGTCAGCGTTGGAAGTCAGCCTTGATGTCACCGATTTCTCCATTCATTGGTCGCTGCAGGAGCGTAATGACAACCATGGTAGAGTTCTGGCCTCCCAGGCAGGCGGAGACAAGTCACTACCCTTTGGGTCCTTTCCACCTCTGTTCTACCAGGAGGCTAGCAAGGCCATGTGTTTGAGGGTGAGACACTGTGGCTTTCCAAGTAGGCTTGTCTACGGTAGTGGATGCTGGGATGCACTGCCAGACCCTCCATTCCCATGGAAGGACTTGTTCCTCCCATTTCTCCTGTTGCTGGGAACGCTGCCAGATGACAGCCCTAAGCTTTCAATTCTCTCTGGAAATGCTCTTGTTTTGCTCAAGGTCACAGCCCTGCCCCAAGATAGTTTGTACCCAATGACTAATTCACATGAACATCCCTTTGTCTCAGGAAAGGACAATGGCAGCTGGGCAATCCCAGCGTCAGAGCCTCCTGTGGGGTCAGCTGAGGACTTCTCTTTCTGTCCAAACCCTTCCCGGCCAGGTGCTGATTCTCATCCTATACTTACACAGGGACTCCCGGCACTGGGATTTTACCTGACCTGTTGATGGGCATCTACACTTAATATCAACCTATTTCTCTTTGATGTTTGAAATACAGATGACCATATATATTCATTTTTCTTTACAAATTGTTTTGCTACCATTTACTTTTTATATGCAAATATTTAATTTAGATGGTAGGTTAGGTTGGAGGGGAACTTAGAGAATATGCATGACTCTTACTATGATTTTACTAAACCTCACTGGACTCGGTTTTCTCCTTTAAGATAGGTTTGGATTACATGATGTCCAAAGTGTCTTCTAGCTCTACAATTTGTTTTATTTACTTTATTTTGTTTTTTGATTAGAACCTTAAGAGCCAGAGAAGTTAGGTCAATGGTTTATAGTCACAAAGCCAGAATACAAAGAAGGACCAAGTTTTACTTTATTTTTAAAAATTACACAAAATTATTTTCCTAAGTATTTTTTATTTTTTTCTTAGTGCAGTCTTTTTTCCCTTTTTTTTTTTGAAACAGAGTCTCTCTCTGTTGCCCAGGCTAGAGTGCCATGGCATCAGCCTAGCTCACAGCAACCTCAAACTCCTGGGCTCAAGCAATCCTCCTGCCTCAGCCTCCTGAACTAGCACTACAGGCCTGTGCCACCACGCCCAGCGAATTTTTTTTTTCTATTTTTAATTGGCTGGCTAATTTCTTTCTTTCTTTCTTTCTTTCTTTCTTTCTTTCTTTCTTTCTTTCTTTCTTTCTTTCTTTCTTTCTTTCTGTCTGTCTTTCTTTTTTTTAGTAGAGATGGGGGAGGGGGTCTCACTCTTGCTGAGGCTGGTCTCGAACTCCTGACTCCTGACCTTCTGATCCTCCAGTGTCTGCCTCCCAGAGTGCTCGATTACAGGCGTGACTTAGAGTAGTCTTGTTCCCTTTGTAATCTACTTATTTTAAAGTTTGCAGTCATCAACTCATTTTAAAAAATGTTTCATATAATTTAGTTTCACACAGGGACTAATTATTCTTCATATTCGATTCCCCTTTTCCTTTGATGAAAAACCAGACGTTTCATAGGGGTGGGAGGAGGAATTTCGTGTATTAATTGTGCTTCAATATTTTTTGTGTGGGTGTTTTTTTCTCTCCTCTGATCTAATTGTTGTTACTGCTTTTCGCCACAAGGGGGCCTAAGAACCTAATCTATTATTTAAGTTGCTGAAGAGAGCTTACAAAGTTGTGAAGGCTGTGTGTGTAGACGGATCTTGATTCTGTATGAAATCTATGAATAAAAATGTTTATAAATGTTTATAAACAACTATGTATTATCTTTCATCCTGTTTTAAGGGTTTGTGGGTGGAGGCCAGGGAGAGGGCTACAAGTTTAGTTTTGCAGTACAAGGCTCTGACATTAAAGAAATAAAATATCCACTTTGTAGAGATAAAAGGGATTTTTTAGGGGTTTACACTTTGGGGAAGTCTTCCAACAGGTTTTAGGGATTTTCAACACTTGTCTAAATCACTGATTCTCAACAAGGGTGATTTTAGCCCCCAGAGTACATTGGACAAAGTCTGGAGAGGCTTTTGGTTGTTGCCATTTGAGGGCTGGGGTGGTCTGCTACGTCCTGAGAGCAGTGCCTAGGAATGCTGCTGAACATCCTACAGTGCAGGGGCAGCTTCCCACAAGAAATTATCTCGTGCCAAATGTCAATAGTGCTGCTGTTGAGAAACTTCCACCTAAGTCGAACTATGCTTTTCAGAATTCAGTGTACTATAAAATTGTCCTTTTCTTTACACATTTCGGACCAAAGGAGAAAATGCTCGCTTCATATTACTTAAGAATTCCTGCCCAGTAGGAATTTCACTCTTTGTTTGAGCCACAATAGTGGGGGATGACACCACGTGCCCTGTTTCCTCTTGTTCCCTTCTCCCATTTCTTGCTGTTCCGTGAGATCATAGTAACACTGTGTTTTTATTTCACAAATTTTCCTGAAAATTGCTAACAGAAAATGAATGGGGATACCGAAAAACATAAAAGTGGAGAAATTTGAAGGTATTAGAATCCTACAGTGCTCTTACAATTCCTGCCTCCTGGGCTGGGATAAATTTTGTTCTTTACATTTTAGGGAAGCATCATACTAAACAAGAGCATGGTGTTAGCCCTATGACAGTAATTCATATTCCATTTGAATCGCTTACTAGCTGTGTGCCCTTGGATAACCAACAAATCTCCCTGAACCTCAGTTTCCTCATCTGTAAAATGGGAATAATTCCATTTCATAAGACTCCACGAGGGCATGGATTTTGTCTTACTTCCTCATGTCTCCAGTACCTGGAACAGAGTAGATATTAAATAAACACAAAAAAAAGCTTTTATGTTTCAGTATTGGTATGTGTCAAGAAGATTATCAAATTCAGGATCCATCCTAAGGGAGGCCACAATATTTAGCCATTTTCAAATAGCCAAACCTGTTTCTTTGCCTACTAGTTGATGACATACATGGAAAAATCCCATGTTATCAGCTGTGTAAAGATACGTTTCATCTATATAGGAAAGACTTTAAGCTCACAGTGCTGTATCTTGGAAATCTTCAGCAATTGCTTTGAACTCTACAATTCATTTGGAATATGGCAAAATAAGATCACTCTCCTTGTTATTTCCACTGAGTAAACTCATTATCCCACAAAGAATATATTCTTGCCTTTTAAAAGTTGACTGATGTTAGTGGAAACCAATACGTATTTTGACAAATCTGTTGGCCAAGATAAGTTCATATAGACAGATCTAGCCTAAATTCCTACCTGCTAAACAACACTGCTCACATAATGTAGTCGTTAAAGCACAGGTTTTGGAGGCAACCAACCAGGGCTGGAATTTATTTACTAAACATTTGACTTTGGGCAAATGCTAAATCTCTCTAAACCCCAACCTTATCATAAGTATGATGAAGTTCTTCTTAACATGCATGTTCTAAGGGTTGGTTTGAGGATTAGAAAATGAATGCAAAGTAAATTAGCACAGTGCCTTGGACAAATTAATAACATCATTATAATCAGTGATTTTATCATACTTTAAAATTTGTGCTACTTTGCTGCTAAAAAGAGATTCGAATTTGACATTGGAAACCAGAACCTGCCAGGATACAATTACCATCATCATCATCCCTTTCATTAGTATAAGTAAGGTTTAAATGATTTTGTTATTTCTGTTCTGTTTTACTTCCACATTTAGCTTGTAATAGAATATCTTGCGAGCCCTGATAACTGAATGTGTTTAAAATGCAACTGATTATTCTAACTCACCCTCTACTGCCAAAAACAAACAAAATTAAAATTAAACAAAACCATCCTTTTTCTCTATTTTCTGTATATGTCTGCTGCTTACAATGTCCTCTTCACCCCACATCCAACACTTCTTTACCTGGCAAACTCGTGGACACCTTTTAACAAACTTCTGCAGTGTTACTGGACACAGGTGTTACATTGTACTTATTTTATTTAATTTATATGTTTGTCTATTTAGTTTCTTTGTGTGCTCACTTATCATTTATTCAAACAGACTGTTAATGGAAAAAGTGAATGAAAGTCTTAAGGTAGGAATCATCAGGTGGCTTGTCTTTGATAGTGCCCAGCAGGAAGTCTGGCACCTGGCGCTTTTTAGGAAATGCCTCGGTTATTCATGAATACACGGATCACAGGTGAGGGCTACTGAAAATTTGTCTAATTGGGACTACAAAGCTCTGAATCAGAAAAATTGTGTTTTTAGACTAACTAGTGAAAATTGCCAAGCTCACTCTCCAATTAGAGATTGATTGGCTTTCTTATTTCATTTTGTTTTGGTTTTTAATGGTTCAAGGCTGGCAAAGTAAGTTTGCTATACATGTAACTTTTTGGTCTTACTGAGTTCCAGTCTTTTGAACCAGTATTTTGAATCATGAGTCAGAACCAGTCTGAACTCATGTTTTCTGAGAGAATAGTATCTTTAGGGTGGAATCTTCCCTCCCCACTCCAAATACTTTATTTTCACATATTTTAAATATTTAGAAAAGCTAATACAACGGATACTTATGTACTATTTACCTAGCTTTATCAATTATTATTTTTCATATTCACTTTCTCTCCTTTTCTATGTGTAATGTGCATATGTATATTGTGTATACATATATAAATAAATATTTTTATATATGTATTAGTATATATATTCTCCTAAGCCATTTGAAAGTAAGGTGACAGTTTGTCCCAAACTATGTTAACACAAACCTCCTAGTGAAGGACATTCCAAACAGCCTCAAAATTATCATCACGACCAAGAAAATGCGACATCAGTCCATAATAGTATGTAATACAGAATTATATTCAAATTACTCCAACTATCCCCAAGCTGTCCTTTTACAGAATTTTTTGATTCATTATCCATTCAAGCTTCATACATTTTCTTTTTTTGTCATGTGTCTTTGGACTCCTTTCATTTAGAGCAGTTTCCCTCATGCTTTTTATTGGTGGTGTTGCTTTGTCTTTTATGCAGAATGCCCTACAATTTGGATTTGTTTATTTCACCATGATTAGAATCAGATGGTATTGGGCACTTCCCATTGGATCATAGCTAGAGGCACATAATTTGTTTTTCCTGTTACTGGTAATGGCAAGTTTGATTACTTGGTTAAGATTGTGCTGCTAGATCTCTCCATTATAAATGTACCTTTTACCTTGTAAGTAACAAGTAATCTTTGGGGGATTATTTCAGACCATGAGAATTTGATGTTCTCCAATAATTTTTCACCCAGTGGTTTTAGCATCCATTGATAAACCTTTGCTGGAGTGAATTATGACATTGGTAATTTCAAAATTATATTTTTCTATATCTATCACTGTACTCCTTTTTATTTATTAGCTGGCTTCCTTCTGTAAAGAAGAGCTTCTTCCTTCTCCCCTTTCTCCACCCCCCATCTTTTTTTTTGAGACAGAGTCTTACTGGGTCACTCTGGGTAGAGTGGCGTCGCATCATCATAGCTCACTACAATCTCAAACTCCTCTGCTCAAGAGATCCTCCTGCCTCAGCCTCCTGAGTAGCTGGGACTACAGAGGAGTGCCATAACACCCAGCTAGTTTTCCAATTTTTCGTAGAGACGGGCTCTTGCTCTTGCTCTTGCTGTTGCTCAGGATGGTTTCCTGAGCTCAAGCAATCCTCCCTCCTCAGCTTCCCAGAGCACTAGGGTTACAGGCATGAGCCACCATGCCCGGCCCTTTTCTCCCTTTTGTGGAAGGTTTCTATGGGTTTATTGAATCCATTTTTCTTTACTTCAATTTATATTACCATCATATTATTATCATCTTTAGCACTCCATTTATTCCTAATTTGGCCAATGGGTGCCCCTTCAAGCAGAATCCTGTGTTCTTTTAACATAGTCCCATTAGTCTTTAAGCACTTGGCTTACCTTGTGCTTTCTTTCCTCCGACCTGGAATCAGCAATTTCCCCAATAAGCCCCTGAGTGGGAGGTTTGGGTCCTAGTCATGCCCAGTGCTTCTACTCTCTTTTAAATAGACAGAGCTATTCAATTCAAAGGCAGCTTATGAGTTCTGCTAGAAACTGGTATCTTATTCTCAGGTCATATATTATAGACAGTATATTAATTCAGGAACAATAACAATTCCAGGTAACAGAATGGCAGCAATGAATTTCCTAGGAATTGCTTGCACTGCACAAATCAGTTACCATTTGCCTCTAACATGAAGATTTGCTGAATCTTTCAGTGGAAAACAAACTGAATAAATATAGGGACAGATTCTTAAATGTAGATTTTCAAAATAAATTATTGTACTTAATTCATTTATAGTATAGAATGTCATAAAATAATTTTGAGTGCTGGGCAGATCCTTTGCCAGCTTGCCTATATATCCTCAGTCCCAAAGGTGGGATCCAGAGACATCTGGGTGTCTTGGAGACACTTTCAGGAAGTCCAAGAGGTTATAACTATTTTTATGATAATTCTAAGATGTTATTTTCTTTTCCACCGTGATGATATTTACACAGATGGTGAGAAACAATGGTATGTAAAACTGCTGGCACTTGAGCATAGATGAAAGCAGCAGCATCAAACTGTAGCAGTCGTCATGGTTCTTCAACAACATAACTTGCAGGGAAAAAAGTCAG
Source organism: Indri indri (assembly GCA_004363605.1). Classification (NCBI taxonomy): domain Eukaryota; kingdom Metazoa; phylum Chordata; class Mammalia; order Primates; family Indriidae; genus Indri; species Indri indri. The sequence goes on from RJWJ010005728.1 coordinate 35,070, forward strand.
TTTTACTTAGGAAAGAAACAGTAAAAATTGTTAATTTTATTAACTATTGACCCCCTCATACATGTCTTCTCAATATGTATGAATCAGCATGATGAAATGCAAATATACATAAAGCACTACTGAAAAGTGATGGCATCTCAGAATAAAAGTACTTTTGTGATTGATTCAGTTGAAAACAGAACAAGCAACTTTCTAGTGGAATTCCATGTTGCTTGACAGAAAGCCTGACATATAAATTGTGGTTTCTCAGATATGGGTATTTGACAGACATTTTCCAAAAAGCGCATGGAATGAGGTATCACTCAATTAAAAGAACTGACAATATTTATTGTCATGATACATTCTGAGTTTTTAAATAATTAGAATTTTAGAAAATTTGTGTCTGTCTGCAAGCTTATCAACTTCCTGATACTTCACAAGGCTTTTCTGGCAAGACTGTTGGTAATATTAACCAATATCCTTTTTTGATATTGTGTAACGAAATGTGTCAACATTTGAAAGATCTGTGTTCTCAGTGAATCAATATTTTTCAAATGAACAATGCACGGTATTACAAAATCTCATATGGGTAAGCAATCCCTTCAAATTGCAAGACAGGCTAAAGGATTTTAATGTCCCAGAGTACAAAAAGATCATTGATATCGTTTTAATGTCGCTTAGATATTAAAGACCTAGCATCTGTAGAGCCTGTAATAAAATGTAAACAGTCCTAAAAGGGCATTTTGTTAAAATTCTAGTTTTCTCTAGAATTTGTCTACACAATAGTAAGGATAAGTTGACAGTCATGGTCAAGCTTCGGTCCTTGTTAGATTATTTGTCTCAACAGAGCAACCAACACTTTGTTAGGTATCATGAAAGCCAAAAACCATAGAGTATAGCTAGTTTCTCAAATGAGTATCTCAGGGTTCGTTCATGACATGAGACATGATATTCACATATGCACACACTTTGATGATTGTGCCCAGGGATGTGTGCAACTCCAAGGGTTGTGTAGCATCATTTCTTTTTCTACTATTGAAAAAAAGCATAGCAAAATACAAGTGAGAGGACTAGAGAATAAACTTGTATCCATTTGAATTGACTTAAAATATAAGTTAACACTTGAAGATTGTTTCCTAACAATGAATAGTAACAATCTGCTCTCCAATGACTTATGCAGTTACTCTTTGTGAGTTACTTTGTGTGAGTCAATTGTTTGAAACCTAGGATCATATATATATATGTATATAAACACAATCGTGTAGTTTCTCAGGCTATTCTACAAACTATTTCAACCAGGAATAATATAGCGGACTGGAAGATTAAAAGTAGCCAGAATTTTAGGTCTTGAGAGCCACCCTTACATAAGAGAGAACTTTTAATTGTGTATAGACTGGGTTACAGACAGTATTTTGAATGAATGAAAACTGCCTTCTGTGTAAAATTTCACTGTGTGATGTTCTGGATGCATGGGGGAAAAGGTAATTAATTGCGTGCAATGGATGCCTTGGGCTATTGGTAGTTACTTCTCTCACATAACCCTGGTTGATAAGGGGTGAAGGGACATTTCCCCTTGTCCAGATGCATTTGTTTCCCTAATCCTGCTTCATTTATAGCCGTGGCATTTTATTATCATCTAAATGTGTGTGTTTGTGTGTATCCATATACACATACATAAACACCCCCATACGCATCTCTTTGTTTATAGTATGTCTTCCCCCACTGGAATGTAAACTTCACAAGGACATGAACTTTGCCCATTTTGTCTGTTTTTCTTCACTGCATAGGGCCTACACATTGAAGATTGCTTGACAAGAATTGGGAGCTTAATAAATATTTTCTTAATGAATCATAAGATAAATGAATTTCTATGTTTTCTCTAAGTGGCATCTAGGAGTGACATGATTATTAGGCTACATTTTTAAACAGCTTTATTGAGATATCACTGACATATAAAATTATGTATATTTTAGGCATGCAATTTGACATTTTGATATACACATACACTGTGAAATGATCACACAATTATGTTAACATATCCATTACGTCTACATAGTTACTACTGTGTGTGTGTGTTTGTGTCTAGTGAGATTTAAGTCTATCCTCTTAGCAAATTACAACTGTACAACACATTGTTGTTAACTATCATCAGCTCTAGATCTCTAGAAATTATTCATTTATTTCTAGGCTGTTGAAAAATGAACATGTTTAGTAACATCCCTCCAACTCAGTTTTTAATCTCAAATTCTGAATTAAAGTTTTACCTAGGAGCTTTGACACTGGAACCTAGAAAGTTCAGCTTGAAATAATGCAAATTATTAAGCTCCTAAGGTCTTAAGATAATTTTATTTGAGTAACATTAATCTTAGATCATATTTATAGCATTTTGTTTCTTTTACTATTATTTCATATCTTTGTTTACAGGTGTTCCAGACAGTGGAGTCTTAGAATAAAGGCATTATATTTGGTTTACCTTTGAACAAATTTCTGTGATGCATACTAAGTACTCAATAAAAATATTTATTAAATGAATAAATGGATGAGTAAGTGAAAGCTACGAAAGCATACAGAGTTGCACAGAATTCTGTTTGGTTTTATTGTTCTTTAACTTGGAAATTATAAAATTTATTTAATCAAGAACTCTCTTGGACATCAAAACAACGTAAAGATAACTAGACTTGGAATCTGAGTCTCCAACTTATGATTCTAACTCTTCCCTTAACTTTCAATTTTGTATTTTTGCAAAGTCACTCAGTAGCTCTGGGCCATCTTTTCTACATGGAAACACCTTCATTATCGTAACTCCTTCAAAAAATGTAGGAATAAAAAAACAAGTGTCAAATTGTTTCTAAAAAGCTTAGAATATGCTCTAAACTGTAATAAACATTGCTACTATTTTAAATAATTTTTACATTTTTAAAATTATTTGAGCCTCATTTAAGAAAAATAAACAATCTATTTAATAGTGATATACTTCCATCTCCCTTCCTGGTTAATGAGGTAGTGGATACGTCTGGCTCATAATAAGCACACAATAAATGGTAGCTATTATTCTCAAATTTATTAACTGTTTTATAGCCTACCCTTCCAAACTTGAAACTAAATTTCTCCTTTCCCTCAGTCACCATTCCAGGGAAGGATTCTGCTTTTAAAAAATTTTAGGTGCTCACACTTTTCATCTCAAAGGAACAAAGTAACTTCCATTCATAATATTGTAAAACCTCGAGTACATCTTTTTTGGTTCAAACTCCATTACTATATCATCCTAAATACCCCTTCTTATACCTTAGGGACCCCTAAGATATACAAATCCAGGCTCCCCTTCTTATAACTCCATTTATAGTCTCTACTCTCTCTCTCAGAAAGTTACCTTTGGCTCTTTTTGCAGGTGGGGTGGGTTAAAGAATTGTGGTACTTTTATTCTTGCAGAACTAGTGACCAATTCAAGGGGAAAAGGTCATTTAGCAACAAATAGGCAACACAAAAAACTGATCGATTATTTTAATTTTCAGCTTTCTGTGCTGATATTTTAATAGATGCAGATTCTATCCAAACACCTTAATTGCAGAGAAGATGACCAGATGTTGCAGCAGAAACATATTAATATAATAGCCTTAGTACTCATGAGTATCATATAATTCTACAAGGAGCTCAAGAGCTTACAGTGTTCAAAAATTTCACATTCTGAGTACCTGAAGAACCAAAAAATGTATAAAAGTAGTAAATTGCCTACTCACGAGGATATAACTCAAGGAATCTGCCCGTGTCTGTTGGCTTGGTGGTGTTGAGCTGCTGGAGAGTATTTTGCTCCGTTTCATACTGAACAAATAATCCGAATAAAACAATCATGCCAACCTCCAGGCCTAAGGCCATGAGAGGGAATTTGAACCTCATGTCTGTGATGAAGGACAGACACACACTGAGAGCTTCACAGGCTGCGAGGTGTTGATAAGAACAGAGGACTGCTCTGTGTGTCCAATTAGGCTGCACATTCAAGACACCCCACAGACATCACAAGAAAAAAATGAACAAGACTGGTTATAACGCCACACCCACTGGGGAAAATTATGCTCTGTAATCTAATTGCTGTTCTAAATGCCGATTTGAAGAATACACCATGAGATGGGGAGAAGCCAGGTGATGAAAATGATCTATTGCACAGGTGCCCAGGATACTATCTAATTTAATTCAGTAGACACTGCTTGAGCTCTTATTGTATGCCAGACACTGTACAAGGCTCCATAGGAAACATAAATCTAAACAAAATATAAAATGTGCCTATTAGCTTTTTTGAGGAAATTAAAAGTCTAATTGGAAAAACAGAAAGATAAGCAAATGATTGTATAAAAACAAGTAATAGTGGTTATAAAAGTGCTAGAGAACATAAATAAGGCAGCAATACATTTTGCCTTGGGCCAAGCACACTGGCATGTGACATATAGACAAGGGAACTAAAAAATAAATAGGCTTTCGCCAATAAAACAGAGGGAACAGCATGAGGCTTGGAAGAACGTGGCATGTTTTGAGGAACAGCAAATAGCTAAGTAAAGCTGTAATACACAAGAGATGTGAAGGCGAGGAGGGGGTGGTGAAGATAAAACTGTAGTGCAGTTGGGCTGGGTCGTAAATACCCTCACGTTCAGTGTCGAGGATGCTAGATGTTGAATACTATCCCCTGGGCAATGGGAATATACAGCTCTTTAGGAGGCAGTTGCTTATTTAGGGAGTTTATCTCGCCTCCTTACTCTAATTTACACAAATGTAACTATACAAGTACACAAGTGCATTGGGATGTATGTTTTAGTCTTAAAAAAAGGAGATAGTTAACTTAAACGGGGACATAGCTATTCCACCATCCCAAGAGGTAGTGAAGTGTAAATAAGATACTAAGCAATGCAAAATGACCGTGTGGGTGGAGGAGTTCTTGCCTCCATCCTGGAACTGTTCTTGTAGCAGAGTAGACCTGTTGCTGAGAACTCTGAGCCAGCACTTCAATAAAATCCCTTTCACTAAGCCCCTTTTCCAAAAATTCTTTGTAGAATATGGAGGAGAGGGAGTCAAATGACTGATAGAACGCAGTCTACTTCCCAACACGTTTCTTTCTTTATTTTTTTGAAGCACCAAGTTTATTTTATTTTATTTTATTTTATTTTTTTGAGACAGAGTCTCACTCTGTTACCTGGGCTAGAGTGACATGGCGTCAGCCTAGCTCACAGCAACCTCAAACTCTTGGGCTCAAGCAATCCTTCTGCCTCAGCCTCCCGAGTACCTGGGACTACAGGCACACGCCACCATGCCCGGCTAATTTTTTCTATTTTTAGTTGTTTGGCTAATTTCTTTCTATTTATAGCAGAGATGGGGGTCTCACTCTTGCTGAGGCTGGTCTCGAACTCCTGAGCTCAAGCAATCCTTCTGCTTTGGCCTCCCAGAGTGCTGGGATTACAGGCGTGAGCCACCAACCCCGGCCTTTATTGTTTTTAAAAAAGCAGCAAGTTTTGTTTTGTGTTTTTTTTTCTTTTTGTCTTTCTAATATGCCTTTCCACAATAGAACATGGTAAATTAGGACTAAATGATCTCTGGGGATAATGGCCTGAACTACTCAGCCAGATGATTCATATTATACAGTAAAACAGTTTTTAGTTTAAAAATTAGGATGTCTAGATAACAGTTTTAACATAATTATTTGTTACTACCCTTTACTTCCTCTGCTAGATTTGAGCATCATGAGAGAAGGCAGCTGTTCTATTCATTTTTTAAAAATTTCTGGCTTGATCCATGGTGGGAAAGAATTTTTTAATTTTAATTTTTAAAAAACAACTTTGTTGAGATATTATTCACACACCATACAATTCACCCATTTAAATTGTACGATTAAATTTTTTAAGTATGTCCACAGATATGTGCAACCATCACCACAATTTTAGAACACTTTCATCACCTCAAAAAGAAACCCATTATTCCTTAGCAATCGCCCCCTGTCCTCGAACCTCTTCCAATCCTAAGAAACCATTAATCTACTCCGTGTCTTTATTGATTTCCCTATCGTGGACTGTCGTGTGAGTGAAATCATATAGTGTAAGGTTCTTTGTGACAGGCTTCTTTCACTTAGCATAACATTTTCAAGGTTCATCCATGTTTTAGCATGTATCAATACTTCATTCCTCTTCATGGGCAAATAATATTCTACCGTAGGGATATTCCACATTTGTTTATCCATTCCTCTGTTGACAGACATTTGAATTGATTTCAATTTTTGGCTACTAAAAATACTATAAATAATGCTGCTATGAACATTCATGTATAAGTTTTTGCTGTAGATATATATTTTCATTTATCTTGAGTGTATATTGAGAAGTAGAATTGCTAAGTCATATGGTAACTTGATGATTAAACATTGAGGAATAGCCAGGCTGTTTTCCAAAGTGACTTTGCCACTTTATATTCTCACCAGCAGTGTATGAAGGTTCTGATATCTTTACATGCTCACCAATGCCTGTTGTTATCTGATTTTTTATTCTAGCCATCTTTGTGGGTGTGAAGTAGTATGTCATTATGATTTTGATTTGCAGTTCCACGATGACTAATGATGTCAAGCACCTTTTGTTCATTTGTTTATCTTCCTTTAAGAAATATCTATTCAGATTCTTTATCCATTTTTTTAAAAAAAGTATTGTTGAATTGCACTGACTCTGTCACTAACTCGTATACCATAAAGTGAATCTCTTTAACTGCTTTCGTCACTATTTTTCTCATCTTTGATGAGGCAGTGAGGATTCTTGCTTGGTCCATCTGAAGCAGTTGTAATGATTAAGTGAGAGAGTACATATGAAGCTGCTTCATAAATCACAAAGAGATGAAAAATATAAGTTATTAAAGAGCTAGCAAGGTAGCAAATATACAGGGCAGTTTTTTGGAAAAACTTGAAACCTCTGTATAAGTACAATGAATTATAAAAATGAAGGCATACTATTTCAGTAATAAAGTCATCAAAGTGATTATAGCCCATCAACATTAGAAATCAGAAAAAATGTTTAAATTTTTTATTTTACATAATGTTAGATTTCCAGGAGAGTTGCAAAGATAAGAGTTTCTCGTCTTTTATTATATTTCCTCCGTTGTTATCTAACATATCCAACATCTAACATAACCATAGTATAATGGTAAAAACCAGGATATTAACACTGGTTTAACACTATTAACTAAACTCCAAACTTTTCACTAGAATCTTTTTTTTGTTCCAGAGTCTAATCCTGTATCCTACAGTGCATTTAGTGGTCATGATTTCTTAGCCTCCTGTAATCTATGACAGTTCCTCAGTCTTTTCTTGTCTTTTATAACCTTAACTCTTTTGTAGAGTACTAACCGGTTATTTTGCAGAATGCCTTTCAGTTGGGGTTTGCCTGATGTCTTCTCATAACTAGACTGGGGTTATGGATTTTTGGGTTAAATACTACAGAGGTGAAGTGCCCTTCTCATCACATCATTTCAGAGGGTACACAATATGGATATACATTACTCCTGGTGACATTAGCCTTGATTACTTGGTTAAGGCAGAGAAGAGGTTTGTTTGTTTGTTTGTTTTGATGGAGTCTTGCTCTGTTGCCAAGGCTGGAGTGCTGTGGTACAATCATAGCTCACTGCAGCCTTGAACTCCTGGGCTCAAGTGATCCTCTCTCCTCTGCCTCCCAAGTAGTTAGGACTACAGTCATGTGCCACCATGCCCAGCTAATATTTTAATTCTTTTTAAAGACAGGGTGTCATTATGTTGCCTTAGAGGTGGGGTCTCACTATGCTGTCCAGGCTGTCATGGAACTCCTGGCCTTGTGATTTTCCCGCCTCAGCCTCTCAAGTTGCTGGGATTACAGGCATGAGCCACTGTGCCCAGTAAGAAGAGTTTTAATTTAAAACTATTCTCTGTCTGCAGCCTTACCAAGAAAGATTATGTCCCAAACATGTATCCCTAAATTTACTACTAACAAAATGACTGTGATAGCCACTATACAAAATGAAAATAATGAACAAAAGAGAAGGAGGAACTAGAGAAGGAGGAGGTGGTGGAGGAGGAGGGTGGGGGACAGAAATTTGCATCTGGGTTCCAGAGAGATCCCGCCTGATTAATGTCCTGGCAGTTGGGCCCACAGGAGTACACAGCTTAAGTGAAAGGGAAGTCACAGAAGCCAGGCATGGCCCTGAGCAAGCTGCTTTTCAAAGATAAGACTGGAACTGCAGGGCCTTCCAGAAAACATGACAGGTCTTTATTTTTTTTTTTTTTCTCTTCCAGAACTTGGTCTCGCTCCCCACTGCATTTTATCAATATGCCTCAGCTGGCTGAGACTTAGGCACTAGCACATCTTCAGAGTAAGAATTTGGTGGTGGTTTTTAACACCCATTGGCACCTGGGACCTGCCAGCTCTTTACATATGCTAACTATAATCCTTAAAACATTGTGGTAAGGTAGGGTTTTTTTTGCCTCATTGTCATTAAATAAACGGCAAAACCAAGAAGTGAAATGACTGCTAAAGTCTAATGCTGTTTAGAAAATTCCAGTACTCAAATTAAAATGAAAGTCTGTCTGATTCTAAAACTGTGCCATTCTTTTTTTGTTTTGTTTTTCTTTTCTAAATTTCAAATATGAATTAAGGGGTACAAATGATTTCGTTACATGGATATCTTGCAAAATGCTTAAGCCAGGGGTTTTGGCATGCCAGTCACCAGAATAATGTTCATTGTACCCAACAGGTAAGGTTTTATCCCACACCCACCCTCCCCTCGGTTTCTCATGTCCCTTATATCACCTTGTACCCATGTGTACCCATCTATTAGCTCCCATTTATCAGTGAGAGCATATAGTGTTTGGTTTTCCATTCCTGAGATGTTTCACTTATGATAATGGTCTCCAGTTCCCATCCAAGTTGCGGCAAATGGTATGCCATTCTTTTTCTTTGGCTAAATTGATTTTAGTGCTCTCCTACTAAGTCATTCACATATTACTTACATTCTAGAAAAAGTACTTCTCTTTATAGACATATAAAAAATTACGTATACTTACATATATTTGCATGTATATTTACATATATTTATAATTTTTAAATGATAAAGGCTATAAATAGCTCTGTTCTTTGAAAATGATTCACACCACACAGAACTACATAAAGTAAATATGAATGTCCACCCATTCACCTTTTTTTTTTTTTTTTTTTTTGAGACAGAGTCTCACTCTCTTGCCTGGGGCGAGTGCCGTGGCATCAGCCTAGCTCACAACAACCTCAAACTCCTGGGCTCAAGCAATCCTACTGTGTCAGCCTCCCAAGTAGCTGGGACTACAGGCATGCGCCACCATGCCCAGCTAATTTTTTCCGTATATATTTTTAGCTGTCCAATTAATTTCTTTCTATTTTTGGTAGAGACAGGGTCTCACTCTTGCTCAGGCTGGTCTCGAACTCCTGAGCTCAGAATGATCCGCCCGCCTCGGCCTCCCAGAGTGCTAGGATTATAGGCGTGAGCCACCGCGCCCGGCCACCCATTCACTTTTATGCTATAGCAATAGTCTGATATTCATCTTTCTGGTCTCCCTCTGTATGTTTATACACAAATACATTCTCATATACATATATCTTATTTTTAAATATCAATAACATTATAATATAGTACTTTTCATTAAAAACTTCATTAAAACCATGTGTCTTGGAATATCAGTTTTGCCTTTTTATTTTTAAAGAGGATAAAAATATTTCATAGTATAGATAGATCACGTGTATTGATATTGTAAGAGAGGATCACTAATGATTTTTATTAGAGGATTACAATCCAAATAATAAAAACTGCAGTGTGAAACTTCAGGCATTATAACAAGCAGGGAAGGGAGATGTTTTGGAGTATTTTGGATACAGTATAGATCAATGCTTGGGATCTCAGACCTTTTATCTAAACTGCCTGGCTTCCTATCCCAACTACAGTGGGTGGAGAAATAATATGGCACCCACTGTCTCATCTTGGGTCTGTAGGGGTGGGAAGCAACCCCAAGGGGGCTGGCAGCCTGGTGCTTTGTCCTCAAGAAGCTCCCAGTTCACTTGTGACAGCAGTTTTGGGCCTGTGAGGGTAGAAAGGCTCGCCACCAGTTGGGGAGCCTGCTGACGGTCCAGAGGTGTGAGGGAAGGGGAAACAAAGACCCCCACCCCCCACCCCCGTGCTGTGAGCTTCTCAAGGGGTTGCTCTCTGCCCGTGTCTTGCTCCTTCTTGTTCTGCTCTGCAACTTCTTTCCGTGGACTGTCTGGTAGGTTCTGTCACTTTTCCCTCAGAATTACACCCAATCTATGGTTTTTTTTTTTTTTTTTTTTTTTTCCATGTAAAACTTTTTCTTCTTTCTGAGACGATCTGGCAGCCAATGTCTCTGGTCAGGCATCTTGAAATCTCTCCTCTTCTCCTATTTTAAAATTTTGCTTTTCGTTATGAAATAACATTTCATCACTTCTCGCAGCAAAAAAATGCCAGTGAGGAAGGATCAAATATTGTTTTTGAAGTAAAGAGTTATGAAGGATTGGTATAAAAAATAAATCATACACATGATGGGCAGTAATGACAGACATAAAAGTATTTACCACTTGGGCAGTGAGCAATACCACATCCAATCTCATAACTGAAGATAAATGCTTTAAGTTATACACATTGGCTATATCATCTTAAAGCCCTCCTCTGTCCTGGACCTACTAAAGCATTGCAAATATCCATTCTGCTTTCTCCATAGTCTTCTGAGTATCCCCTCTGTCTCCAGAAAGGCTAACGGTTATTTTGCTTTCTCATCACTTTCTTTCTTCAAGCTGTTCTTTCCTTTTTGCTTTTCTCTCAGTCTGGATTTATTTAAAACTTTGTGTTTTTTTATGTTTTTTATTTGTGATGCAATAGAGACAATAGACCACACTTATATTTACTATCTCATTTCTGCTGGACAATTATAGATAAGAAGCCACCAAAAAATTAAATGGAGCAAATTGGTAAAAACTGACATTATATTAATATGTTCTTGCTGTTATTTGCTAATTTATCGCTTGGTATTCATACACAGGCTTTCCTATGAGGTAAGAAAATGGTCATGTTAATTGCTTGGCAATATTAATGCAATTCTATCCTTTTGTGTAGTTGCCTATAAAAGACACGTTACATCATTCTCTCCTGAAGTAGGAACAACTTAGGGGCACTTTTAACTGTCAGTAGAAATATCATCTTCTCTTCCTCCCCTTTCCAATTATTAAATTTAATATAATTGAAAGCACACAGTACTGACACATACAGTAGAGGCTCAAAAAGTACATGCTTAACAAACCCTCTAGATATATGGATACTGTGGGAGTGTAAACACAGAGAATGCCAATAGGATAGAGAAGGTTTGCAAGAACTTACATGGACAAGACAATTCTTGTCTCTGTTCCAGTGTCTAGAACTACTACAGACACTGCCAGTGTCTAAAACAATTGTGTCCTCAGAAGTGATGAACTTCATTCAGATCAGAGAGAGGTGATGCTGATTACAGACGTCTGTCGATAGGCATCACAAAGATTTCTGAAATGCAAAAAAAAGGAAATTTATCAAATGGAGTGATATTCTGTAGTGTGTGAATTTGTGAGTGTGTGTGTATGTGTGTGTGTATGCTGGTGGAAGAGAAGGCAAAGATGATATAATTTTCAAGGATGGAAAAATCATCAATGATTAACGAAATACCAAACTCCCGCTTTTATACCTGGGTATAAGAACGGATTTTGGCATCTGGCGAAATGGCTTCAATACTACAAAGGAAATTAAGTTTCTGACTAATCCAGTTAAGGATAACGGATTCCCAGGAGATAGCAGGAGGTGATTGAAATGTATTTTTACCACGTTTTACCTGAGTAGAAAGAATACATCCAGTTGAATAATTTAGTTCCTAAGTAGTAATAGTAGTGGTAATGATGTGAACTTGTGATTTCATTGCTGAGTCATTCTTTGATATTGCCACATGTTGCTGTCTTTAGTGTTGCATTTCCACATTGTACACTAATGGGAAAATAACACTACCCAATTATAAAAATAATTCCCAAGGACCAAACTAGGATCCTTATAGTAAGTTGTGTTCTCTCTCAGATTACAAAGCATTATAACGGGATGGAATTTATCATTCTCAAAGCAATTTGTAGTTAAAAAAAATGAAGACAGGATGGTTGAAATAACTTTTTGTTTGAAAATTGAGAACTTTTTATTTAAAATCCAGGACATTTTGAGGTGTATGTATGCATTTTCCATAAAAGAGATTCAGTCTTTTGGGAAAGCATAAATAACTTAGAAAATGTTCAACTATGGAAAGGTTGTATACAAATACCCAATGTTTGACATAGATTGTATGAGAAACCTCTGCTTCTTTTCCATTTTTCATTCCTGTGGGATTTACATGCCATCATCCTACAAGAAGTGAACTTCCATGTGATCTTATATCAAAAAATTTGAAACATTGATATTATGATGATGATGGGGTGAGAAAGTAGAAAGGAGATGTAAATGGGCTGTAAGAAGGAGGAGACAGTAAGTACACACTGGTTTATATGGCAGCGAAAGTGAGGAGAATGATGGAGTATTGGAAGATTTTAGCCTATTTGTAGGAAAAGAAGGAGTATTTTTCGAAAAGGAAAATCTTGAGTGTAGAAAGGGCTGGAGTAGCTTATTCATGGCTTAAAGTCCAAATGTGATGAAGAGTGGAGGTAGAGAATAATTCTGGGGAAGATGCAAGACTAACCATCTAGTCCTCAAAGCGAGTGGAGTAGGAGGGAAGGATGAGTGAAGTTATTCAAGAATTTGAATCTGAAGAAGAGAAAAAAAAAACAAGGCAGTTCAGTCCTTATTTTCACTATTGTGTTTCGCTTTTTGAATAGATGGTAATTCCGAAAGCTGATTCCTTTGAAAGTATGGGACTTGAGAGGAAAGACAAGGTGACTTTTGGATAACACCACTTAAAATTTGCAGAGAAACAACAGTGTCTTTCCACTACTCTGAATGATACAAAGTGACGGAATGAGGCCTTTTTTTTTTTTTTTTTTAATATTGTTTGACTTCTGGATGTGTGTAGAAATAATGAAAAGCTATAGATCCTCTTTCAGGAGGGGCCTTTTCCAAGGCATTGTTAGTGATCTGCAGCATATTGGAGACTTCTATGACTTACCATCAATTTTGCTTTCATCTGGTGGACTGTTTGCCATTTTACATGTACCTGCTGTACTCTGAGATGACAGAGCAGCTTGAGAACTCTATACCTTAGTGAAACACAGAAATGTTTTGCATTACACTTTATATGCTGGAGAAATAATGAACACTTTTGACAAATGCCAGCCTCCTAACTTACTCCAGTCTTCCCATCTCTCAGGAATGAAAGTAATTTTTTATTCTTCACATTCCAACCATATTCTATTCTCTTAAATACTGTTTTTTAAATACAAGTCCTGTGTTCAAAAAGTTAGGCTGCTTACACTTTAGTCAAAATTAGTAAGCATTATAACAAGCTCTCCAGAATCTGGATGTTCTCTACCTAATCAAATCATTACATGTGACATTACCTTCTTAAGTATGATTTCCACTATCAAGCTAGGCTAGAATCACTTCTTTTTCCCAGAGTCTTTTGTTTTGGATATAAATCTTTACTTCTGTCTAAAAGGGCCATCACTGTCCTTGATAAAAACCAAATCCCATCCATTTTTCTTTGCCCACCTCAATTTCCATCTCCTACAATGGCTTTCCCAATTACAGTCTGCCTGCCTTACTCATGGGCTCTACGTCTGTGGGGTCAAACAAGCTTGGATCAAAAATATGCGGAAAAAGATTTCTACAAAGTTCCAAAAACCAAAACTTGAATTTACCATGGACTGAGCACCATGTCGAATCCATGTGAATTAAGTGAAGTGCAGGCATTTAATTAGGTATTATAAGTAATCTAGAGATCATTTAAAGCATAAGGGAGGATGTGCGTAGGTTATTCGTAAATGCTATGTTATCTTATATAAGGGACTTGGGCATTTGAGAATTCTGGTATCTGAGGGGGAGTCATGGAACCAATCCCCCACAGACACACAGGGAGGACTCTCTTCCCTATTCCCTTCATGATCTACTACAGCCGCCCCCCACCCCCAAGTTTAGTCCTTCAATTTTAATATTCAATCATCAACACTTGGTATTGTTGCTTATTTTATGTATATATATTATATATATAATATATATATTTAATGTCCCAACTCAGTTTAAAGCCATTGAGAAGCAGATTGTGTGCCTCGTATTTACATTGCTCACCATGAAATAGATAATCAGCATAGCATTCCAAGGGATGCTAAAACATTTTTGCATTTCTTGGTGCTAAGAAACCACTGTGCTCACACTGGGCCAGGCACAGATGAGATGATTTGTCAAACTAGGCTAGGCCAGAAATTTTTAACCTTTTTAAAGTCATAGATTCCTTTGAGAATCTAATGAAAACTATGTAGCTTTTCATGAGAAAATGTCGAACATTTATATCTGCAATATTTTGCATATGCTATCAAAGGATTCGTAAATCTTACAGATTAACTTTCCCATGAACTTCAGTATAAAAGCCCCTGGGATAGATCAAAGGTAAAAAGTTCTCACCTCTTACTGAGAGAAGCCTTGCCTGATAAAATAAAAAACAAAAACAAAAACAAACAAAAAAAGAAGTTATTGTCTCATAATGTTCAGGAAAAGGGCACAATTTTTTTCTCCATATTTTGGGTCTGTTCATATATTACCCACAGAACCTTCTTTGATTTAAGGTTGTCTAAGATCTAGGTTCTCGAGACTCTTAAATACCACTCACAAAGAGTTTTCTGATGACATTGATTATAGAAACAATTCCTCTTCTTAGGAACACTATACAGTCCATCCACATAATCAAAAACCACTTATACGCCTAAATCTATTGAAATAAAAAAAACTTGTCCTTATAAAAGCCTACTATAAAAAGAAAAAGAAAAAGAAAAATGATATAGAGGTTCCTCAAAAAATTAAAAACAAAACTATCAGATGATCCAGCATCCCACTGCCAGGTGTATATTCAAAAGAAAGGAAATAAGTATATTGAAGACATATCTGCATGCCTATGTTTATTGCAGCATCATTAGTAATAGCCAAGATATGGAATAAGCCAAGTGTCTATCAACAAATGCATGGATGAAGAAAATGTGGCACATACATGCAAGAGAATATTATTAATCCATAAAAAAGAATGAAGTTCTGTCATTTGGAGCAGCGTGAATGGAACTGGAGGACATTATGCTAAGTGAAATAAGCCAGGCACATAAAGACAAATGTCACATGCTGTCATTCACAGGTGGAACTAAAAATTTTGATCTCATGGAGGTAGAGAATAGAATGGTGGTTACCAGAGTCTGAGAAGTGTAAGGGGCAAGGAGGTATAAACAGAGGTTAGTTAATGGATACAAAAATACAGTTAGCTAGAAGGAACAAGTTCTAGTGTTTGATAGCACAGTAGGGTGACTATATTTAACCATAATTTATTGTATATTTAAAAATAGCTAGAAGAAATAATTAAAATGTTTCCAACACAAAGAAATGATAAATGTTTGAGGCGATGGATATCCCACTTACCCTGATTGGATCACTACACATTGTATGCATGTATCAAAACATCACATGTACCCCAGGAATATGTGTAATTATTATCAATCAAAATTAACAAAAAATAATTAATATTTGTCCTTCCTTGTTTCTGTTACTCTTAATTTAAATGTTTCTTTGCTCTACCTACATGGTATTGCAAGGATTGACTTGCAATATACCAGCTTCTGAGGTCTTTACAATGCTAATGTTGCTGATCTTGTAGATGAAGGCAAATTCTCATAATATTTAAGATCATGGGCTCTGGAATTAGACAAATCTAGTTTTGGAAAATTATTGGCCTCAGTTTCCTCATCTTTAAAATGGATTAGTAGCAATGCCTGCTTATAGCATTGTTTTTGGGTTAAATTAACAATTAGTAAAATGTGTTCGCCATAGTGCCTCTACATAATAAATGCTTAATAAGTGTTAACAATAATTATTATTACCATTGCTATCACTATTATTATTGTTATTACTACTCTAATTTCCATCCTCAGAGATTCTGATCTAATTGTTGTGGGATGAGGCCAATTATCAGTAGTTTCAAAAAGGACTCAGGTGATTCTAATGCACAGCCAGGGTTGAAGAATACTGATGAAAATGACCTCTTTATTCAAACCAGCAGATGTCGCATTAGCCTGGTAACTAGCTTATGTCCTCACTCTAAATTACGAGGAGCCAGGATTACTTTATTCAGGTGATGCTTGCTTATTTCTCTTGACTACCCTTATCCATCTCATGAATTATGCTTTTGCATTCTAGAGAAAGCCATTTCTACCTACCCTTCATTCTAAAACAAGTCTTACTTTAGAGTTATCTTTATCATATTGGAAAGACTTGAGGTTCAATCAATCAGGGCTTTTTTTTTCAGTGTTTATGGTTATTTTATTATACATGGAGTCATGACCCTGATAGAAAATTGATAATTTATCACACCATAATTATTGTGAAGTCATTAAATGTAAAATTCAGAGAAAAATTATGAAAAATGCCATATATAATAAAAATCACTGTGATGTAACCTAATTTTCCATCTCCTTTCTTTCACTTCTAACACACACATGCACATGCAAGCATATACTAAGACATGTGTGTACACACACTTTTTCACCATTACTGTTACAAAGGGCTTTTGAGAGATACACGTCTATAACATGGTGAAATTTGTTGACAGCGGAGAGGTTGATGAACAAAATCTAAATACTATGTTTTCTGTTTTTAAGTGCGGAGCTAAGTCTAGTACAATAATTATCAAATTAGAATCTACTATACATGGTATATTTTAAGGGTCCTTCTAACGGATTGGCCTACTTCTTAATTTATAATAGGTGGATGATAAAAAATTATACAGAATTTTATTTTTATGTATGGTGAAAGCTTCCTTTGTATTCAGCTGGAATGCAGGCTTTTAACGGTTGATAAAATTCATACCAGTATAAAATTAAGCACACAAGAACTTTTAGTCTCAGGAAATGTTAACACCAAGTACTTCTGAAATTGTAGATGTAGGTGGGATTTTAAAAAGGAGAATTGGTTGAAAGATTACATTAATAAATGCACATCAGTTTATCTTCCTCTACTCAGCTCCCGGAATTCTGAAATGTGGTTTGCACATCTGAGTCAGGAGTTTTAAAGATTTTTCATTGAATGCACTGAACATCAAAAAATAATATATCTGTATAATTTAGCAGATAGCAATCTTCTAATTATTTCTGATTCTTACATATGAATAAACAGCAAGAGTTACCATGAAGTTGATGAAGTTTTCTAACACTATTTGAGATCAAAACAAAAAGGAAAGTGACTCAGATGATAGAAGGCATAATAAAGTGGGAAATTAAAAAATAATATTGAGTGAACAAAAATATTTTACCTATAAAAATAAAATAGCAGACATTTCAACAGGAAGCTTAGAAGACAAAGTTGAAGAAAGCTCTTTGCGAGTAGAACAACATTGAAAACAAAGGCAATATAAAATGGGAGAAAAAATAAAGAAAATAAGAGAAACAGTCAAAGTATCCAACATCTGAATATTTGGAAAAAGAAATATCAAAGAAAACAGAGGATAGAAAATTTTCAATGAAATCATTTTTAAAATTTTCTAGAATTGAAGGATTTGAGTTCAAGTTTAAGAAATCCCCTGCAATGGCTGTTTGGTGATGGCAAAAAGAACTACACCAATGCACATCATCATGATATTTGAAAAAACTGTCAACTCAGGTTGAACGTCCTTAATCCAAAAATCCAAAATCCAAAATGCCTTCAAATCCAAAACTGTTTGAGCAATGACATGATACCACAGGGCGAAAATTTCACCCCTGACCTTATGTGACTGATTGCAGTCAAAATACAGGCACACAATACACAGTTTATTCACTGCCTACAAGAGAAAAAAGAACCTTCCAGCTCCCTTCAGCTGTGAAATAGCCCAAATGGTCCTGAATCAAGGTGCTCATGATAATGGTGATGATGAAGATGATGTTGCCACTGCAAAAAAAGTACCTATAGAAGAGCTGGTAAAAATGTATGATGGGATTATGAAAGGACTAGAGCAACATGCGTTCATATCAGAACAAGAAATCATGTCAGTTTATAAAAATCAAAGAGAACCTTTTAGAACAAAAACTGTCTTTAATGAGGCAGATGACTATGGAGGAAACATTTTAAAAAACCATCCAGGAGGATGCCTCCTCATCCCTAGAGAGGACCCACTTCCTGATCTCTCAGCTGCTTCTGATGTTTCTTCTCACCTAAAAAAAAAGAAAAAAAATACAGTGTACAATAACTTTAATCAAAACACAGCATCTTCGGTGGAGGAGACTGATACAGGTACTCTGGTGATGCACTGTGCTGCTTAGTTACCATAAACACATTATTTTTTCACTGTATTAATGGTATGCCAAATTTTTTACCATTAAGTACTTACATGAATACGTGTAAGAAAATGATTGCTTATTGGAAGCACAGAAATTCAGAGTCAGGAATGATAGTGATGCTGAACAACCACAGATCATTTACATGGGTGGCTAAGACAGTCACACTTTTGCTTTCTGATGGCTCAATGTACACGGACTTTGCTTCATGAGCAAAATTTTAAAAAATATTGTATAAAATAACCTTAAGACTATATGAATAAGGTGTATATGAAATATAAATGACTTTGTGTTTGGACTTGTGTTTGGAATATACAAGTATCCCCAAATCCCAAAACAATACAAATCTGAAGTGCTTCTGGTTCCAAGAATTTTGAATAAGGGATACTCAACATATATGCTTTCTATGAAAAGTAAAACTTCTAATATTTTTAAAAGGAAATATTTATTATCTTAGAAAATTGGGGTAAGGAAGGGTTTCTTAAGAAACGCAAAAGGCAGGAAAAAAGCAGCAAAAGAAGAAAAGATCTGATTATATCAAATTTTAAATTTTTTGTACCAAAAGCCACCATTAAAAAACTGAAAAAGGCAAGCCAAAACAAGGAGAAAATACTCTCAAAGCATACAACTTATGAAGAATTATTATGTAGAATATATAAATAACTCATTAATTTTTAAGAAAAAACACTTTCTACTCCCCCCCCCCCATATGCATACTGCCATCACAAATAGACATAGACAATGAGAACAGACAGTACACTAAAGAGGAATTGCCAACAGGCCAAATAACATATGAAAATATTTGCAACCTCACATCATAAATAAATAAATAAAACCATAATAGGGTATCATATTTGCAAATTAAAAAAATGTAATAAAACCAAATGTTTCAAGGATGTGGGGAAACCAGACATTCCATTCTCTGCTGTTGGGAGTGTAAACTGGTCCTGCTAGTTTGACAAATAATTAGGCAATTTCCAGTAAAGATGAAGATGCAAATTATCTTTGGCCAGCAATTTTAGCCTGAGAGAATGCTGGTATGTGCTTACAAGGTCATGTGTAAAAATATTTACTGTAACAGTGTAATAGTGAAAAATCTAAATGGCCACATACAGGTGAATAAATAAACAGATTGTGTTGGGGAATACAATTCAATATTTATGCAAAAATGAATGTGATAGCCTGATACTATCAGAATAAATAATATTCAAAACGTAACGCTGAGGTAAAAAGAGAAGTTATTAATGATATGTATAGGATGCTAGCATTTATGTAAAATTTCTAGGGATACACATATGGAAAAACTATATTGATGCTCATGAGCATTACAAGCAACAAATTCAAGATAGGGGCAGGAAAAATAAGAGACGTTTGTGGGGAGTTTCAATTCTAAAATATAGTGAATATCACAATAAAGTGAGTCACGTGAATTTTTTGGTTTCCCAGTGCATATAAAAGCTATGTTTACACTATACTATAAACATAGACTATCACAGACTTAAGTTTGTCTATTAAGTGTGCAATAAGATTATGTCTCCAAAAGCAATGCACATACCTTCATTAAAAAATACTTTGTGGTTAAAAAATACTAATGATCATCTGAGCCTTCAGTGAGTTATAATCTTTTTGCTGGTGCAGGGTCAATGTTAATGGCTGCTAACTGGTCAGGGTGGTGGTTCCTGAAGTTTGGGGTGGCCGTGGCAATTTTTTAAAATAAGACAAAGATGAAGTTTGTCACAATGGCTTTTCTTTTCACAAAAGATTTCTTAGCATGTGATACTGTTTGATAGCATTTTACCTACAGTAGAACTTCTTTCAAAATTGGAGTCAATCCTATCAAATCCTGCTCCTGCTTTATCAATTAAGTTTATGTGATGTTTTAAATTCTTATTTTTTTATTTCAGAATATTATGGGGGTGCAAATTCTTTTTTGTCATTTCAACAATGTTCACAGCATCTTCACCAGGAGTAGAGTCTATCTGAAGAAACTACCTGCTTTGCTCATCCATAAGAAGCAGCTCCTCAGCCCTTCCAGTTTGATCATGAGATTGCAGCAATGCAGTCAGACCTGCAAGCTCTACTTCTAATGCTCACTCTCTTGCTATTTCCACATCTGCAGTGAATTCCTCCACTAAAGTCTTGAACCCTTCAAAGTCATCCACGAGGGTTGGGATCCATTTCTTCCAAACTCCTATTTGTGTTGATGTTTTTACTTCCTCCCATGAATCATGAGTCTTCCTAATGGTATCTAGAATGGTGAATACTTTCCAGAAGGTTTTCTCTTTACTTTGCCAAGATCTGTCAGAGGAATCATTATCTATGGCAGCTATAGCCTAATGAAATATATTTTTAAAATAATGACTTGAAAGTCAAATTTACCCCTTGATCTATGAGCTGCAGAATGGATGTTGCCTTAACAGGCATAAAACAACATGAGCTGTTTTGTAAATCCCTATCAGAGCTCCTGGGTGACCAGGTGCATTGTTATTGAGAAGTATAATAATATTTTGAAAGGAATCTTCCTAGCTTGCTTCCTTCCTTCCTTTCTTCCTTTCTTGTTTTCTTTTTTTCTTTTAGATAGAGTCTTGCTCTGTTGCTTGGGCTAGAGTGCTGTGGCATCAGCTTAGTTCACAGAAAGCTCAAATTCTTGGGCTCAAGTGATCCTTCTGCCTCAGCCTCCCAGGTAGGTGGGACTACAGGCATGCGCCACCATGCCCGGCTAATTTTTTCTATATATATATTTTTAGTTGTCCAGATAATTTCTTTCTATTTTTAGTAGAGATGGGGTCTTGCTCTTGCTCAGGCTGGTCTTGAACTCCTGACCTTGAGCGATCCACCCGCTTTGGCCTCCCAGGTAGCTGGGACTACAGGCATGCACCACCACTCCTGGCTAATTTTTTTTATTTTTAGTTGCCTGGCTAATTTCTTTCTATTTTTAGTAGAGACAGGGTCTCACTCTTATTGAGGCTGGTCTCAAACTCCTGACCTCAAGGGATCCTCCCACTTCAGACTCCCAGAGTGCTAGGATTACAGGAGTGAGTCACTATGCTCAGCCAGGAATCTTTTTTTCTGAGCAGTCAGTCTCAAGAGTGGGCTTAAATATTCAACAAAATATGCTGTTAACAGATGTACTATCATCCAAGTTTAGTTTTTCATTTATAGAGCACAGACAGAGTAGATTTGGTATAATTCTTTTTTTTTATATGAATGATGATTTATTCTAACTTTCATGTCTGCTTTCAAGTTTTATTTATTTTTATTTTTTTATTTTTTTTTATTTCAGCATATTACAAAGGTACAAATGTTTAGGTTACATACATTGCCTTTGTGCCACCTGAGTCAGAGCTTCAAGTGTGTTCATCCCCAAGATGGTGCACACCGCACTCATCAGGTGTGTATATACGCATCCTCCCTCCCCACTTCCATCTGCCCGACACCCAGTGAATGTTATTCCTATATGTCCACTTAAGTGTTGATCAGTTAATACCAATTTGATGGTGAGTACATGTGATACTTGTTTTTCCATTCTTGTGATACTTCACTTAGTAGAATGGGGTCCAGCTCTATCCAGGATAATACAAGAGGTGCTAGATCACCACTGTTTTTTGTGTCTGAGTAGAACTCCATGGTATACATATACCATATTTTATTAATCCACTCCTGTATTGATGGGCACTTGGGTTTTTTCCACATCTTTGCAATTGTGAATTGTGCTGCTGTAAACATTTGAGTACAGATGTCTTTTTTATAGAATGTCTTTTGTTCTTTTGGATAGATGCCCAGTAATGGGATTGCTGTATCAAATGGTAGATCTACTTGTAACTCTTTGAGGTATCTCCACATTACTTTCCACAGAGGTTGTACTAGCTTGCAGTCCCACCAGCAGGGTATGAGTGTTCTCATCTCTCCGCATCCACACCAACATTTATTGTTCTGGGACTTTTTGATAAAAGCCATTCTTACTGGAGATAAGTGATATCTCATTGTGGTTTTGATTTGGCGTAATTCTTAAGGGTCCTAGGAATTGTAAGCCATTAGACATATTCCTGGTGCTAGGGAATATATTGATTTCCTCTGGAAAGATATGGTATCTAGAATCACGGTTATAAGTGGTACTACCATATATTTAAATTTGTGATAGTCTTTGATAACCTGGCTTGCTTTTTCACTAGCAGAATAGGCAAGTTAGATATAGATGTGGTCACACCACCCGCAAAATTTTTATGTCTTGATTATAAGACAAATTTCTGCAATACCAAAGGCATGTGAACCTATTTTTTTTAATTAGCTTTAATATTAATAATATAACAACACAAGGGTAAAATTTGCTTTTCTCTTTTAAACAAGATTTTTATGCAGTATTAATAAGAGATAGTTGAAGACTTTGCCTCACTTTTTGAATAAACTGTAAAAAGAAAATGACCAACTTTTTCATAAATTGTGTCTTTAGCCACGACCATTTTAAGTCTTGTTCTATTTCTTCCTGGAGATTTCCTTCTCATCTTCATATTTAGAGACTCTTTTCACTGCTAAAAAAATTTGTCTGTTGATGTTTATGTTGCTAGGGGTGAATGAGAAGTTTCCAGGGGCTTCCACTTGGCTCTTTTTACCATGATAACTTTTAATTTTCAGGTCAGAGACCCAATATGGGGATGCTGATAATTTCCAAGTATATATATTTCTACTGTAGTTTGAAATTGGAAAATGAACCAAAGCATCAGTCTGCAGTCCTACTGGTGCTAATCTGAGGTGCACTGGGCCAGGACTCCACTGTCTTGACCAGTGTACTATGGCACTAGTTCATGTTTTCAGAGATTAAAATTAGCTTAAAGTGAGTATCTAATAAACCACAAAAAGTTTCTCCCACTCTCTAGTGTCAGTCACCTTGACAAATGGCCCCATTTGTCCTCTGGGGGAAGGCTTGAAGAAAGGTTCCTGGAATACATCTATGACTGCATTGCTGGGTTTTTTCTCTAGGGACATGGCCTTCCCCTCAATTGAGGAGCCTAAATTTGTGAATTGTTTTAGGTCCAGGAACCGAGTAAATGTTTGTGAATCATCACTATAGCAACTTTTTTTTCCACATTTCTGCCAACATATACATGTTTTTAGTTATCATTGAGATCATGAAACCCAATTTCATTACAGCATCTCCCTGTGTCATCTTTGGACTATACATGGTCAGCCAGAACAGAGCTATTCACACACATAATCTCACCAATACATTTTTAATGCCTTGGCAAAGAAAAGGATTTCTGATTCCTCTGTTTTAAAAGTTTTGAACACATTTATTCATAAGAGTTACACAAAGCTTTAAGTACATGTTACTGATTATGAGAACTAAAGACTATTAGATTCAGCATTACATTTTTATCAGTAGTTCACAGTTATTGAATTTATTATTTTCATTACCTAGTTTTTTTACTCAAATATCATCAACTTTAATTGATGAAGGTGTTAGGATGTATTCAATAAGAGACTTTTTCAAAACTTGTGTGATCATTTAAAAGAAGACAATGAAATTTTGAAGTGATTTATTTTAAGTGGAGCCACTTTGCTCTTGAGAAGAAACATCACCATTAAAGGATGCTGTATTTTATTTTTGAAGGGCATTTGCAGGTTGCTCGGCAGCTTTCTTTTGTGATTTTTGCCTCACACCCCGCTTGTTTGACAAGCTCAGCACAATTCCAGTACTTATCCACATACATGCAGGAATTTGCTAAAATGAAATAAAAGTCAAATAAAATGCTGCTTCTTGGATTAAAGTATTAGTTATCCAAAACTATATCAATGAAGACCCATTTATTCTCTATATGTTCTTTTAAGCAAAGCTCAGCACATAAATAAGAGTTGATAGGTGTAAACTGTTTAATAAACATACCTGATATAGCAGATATAGAGGTCTCACAACACAGAGCTTTATGAAATAAAATAAATTTCCCTACCCTGTTCCAATAAGGTGCACAGTAACAAAAATAAACTTAATTCTCCATTTATTTCAGGTGCTCCTTCTTTAGTCCAGTGTGTGTACGTGTGCTGTTATATATGCTTGTGCAGTGAATGGATCATACAAAGGGGCAAGGGTAGCAAACTGGGAACATAAATCCAGCTCACACAGCATTCAAGGAACTGTGCAGTCTGGTGGAGAGTTGCAACGATACAAAGTGACAGTGCCCCATACCTGCGATGATTCAGTGTGTGTATTTATGTGTGTATGTAGTGTCTGGGGGTTAATGGAAGACTTGCTAGAAGCTTCAACATGTGTGCTTAAAATAGCCCAAAGTTCTTTTTCAGGTGCCTACTTCCTGTGATGTGCAGTTGTTAGGAAGGAATCAAGTGAGGTCGTTGGCGGAGTGTGAATGTCAGTGCCTGAGTATCGGGGAAAGGGGGAGCTATACTGCAGGGAACAGCACGGAGTTTCCCTTTTGTATATTCCCTGGCTTTTATTTAGCAGTAGGAGTAAATTGAGCCTGACCCTGTCCCAGATTGTAGAGTTGTTTAGTTTCTATACATTTGCCTTTATTCTCTCTGAGAAAAACAAATCAATTAAAGAGGGATTAGAGAGAGCTTAAAGGAAACTTTATTTCCATCTTGGCTTGGCTTAACTTTGCTTTTCATGACTACCTCAGTGTTCATCTTACTTTACTCATCGCCACTCCCAAATGGCAGCTGAACTTACCACTCCATTTTTAGTCCTGTTTTTGTTGCCACGTGCAAGAAGACTAAGAAGGAAAAGGAGAGCCCAGAAGCAGAGTGGGGACATACACGTGTAATGGCAGAGTCTGAGACCATCTCCCACAGTAAGGATAGTGCCCGGGTAGACATCACCCCTTAAAGATGCAAAATGGATCTTACTTACTGCAAAGGCCATTTTCGCAATGATCAGGGCATTCTCCACATGGTTTTCCTGTTTTATATGGGGTGTTCTTGGTTCTCACGTTGTTTCCCCTGGGAATGGAATATTTGAAGGGAAGGATTAGTGACAACACTAAGGAATATGAGATTGTGCCCTGCGAGTGGAGTATGTAGCAGGAATCACAGGCGCTCACTCACAGAAGGGAGAGAAAGATTTCTGAAGCTCGGAGCCTTAGAGACAATTTTGAGGTAACTTGGAAGGATTCCAATATGTGCCACCGAAGGGAGATGGTGTTCCGGTACTGTTACAGCAGACAAAAGGCATGCAATCAGAGGACAGGTCTGTAGTGAGGCTCCAAAGAATTTTTTCTTTCTTTCTTTTTTTTTTTTTTTTCACCTGTTCCACACCAAGGTAGCCAAAGAATTTTTGAGAGGAGTATCTCACAAAATATTATTTACTTCTTTATTAGATGAATTTTGCTTTATTGAGAATTATTATGTGTCATGAACTCTGCTGGGCACTTAACATTGCTTATTATATTTAATTTTCACAAAATCCTTACAGGAAATTAATTGCTACTGCCTCTGTATAGATAAGTAAAAAGGAGCTCCCAGTGATTAAGTTATTGGTGAACTGAAGCCCATACAAACAGTAAGTGACAAAACTGATGTTTGTACTTAAGACTGATGGGCAACCAAGCCCATGCTTTATTCCTTGTGCTATCTATATTCTCATGAGTTTATCATTCCTTAGAATGTGCTGCTTGTCATTTCCGATCTTTCCCGATTCTCCCTATTCTTCCAAACCCACCCTCAAAGCCCTTCATGAAACTACCCAATAACCTCAGATTGACAAAGGCGGTTAGATTATAGCCCAAGGTCCAGGCCACTTAGCCTACTGTGTGCTGAAAATGATCCCTGGTGCTATACGTACCCAGGGCAATATTGGCAGACGTAGAAATACCGTAAACTCCTATGAGGACAATGGCCTAATGCACAGCCAAGTTGGTGGGAAGTGGCCCAAACAAGCTGCAAGTAAAAAGATTAAAGTCATTTTCATTCAATTTACAGTGTTCGCACTGTGTGGCTTTTTGTTTCTTAATTGTTTATTAGAAATTATCAATGAAGGGTATTTAGTAAGCTGAAAAATATTGGCTTTAGATTATAATATTTTCATCTAAACTTGATGTTATTCTTTTAAAATATCCTTCCAATGATGCGAGTTCATTTAAATTCAAAGAAAGATTTGTACATTCATGATAAATTTGTTATGACAATGAATCATTCCCCAAATTCATAAAAATAGGCAATCGGTAATCGGGCAATGAGGGGAAAGGCATCAAAAGGCAATTTTATTTTTGCAGAGAAAGACAAGAAATCTTGTCAACTTTGTGTTTTTGTACTGATAATCACAGTTTCCCCAATATATATTTTCTTTAGGTTTTATGTGACAAATACAGAAATTATGTATTCAACAATATCTAAAATTAATTTTCATATGTAAAAGTATGCTATTCCTGATTATTTTTCTCTTTAGCATTTTACCCTATGAATGGCCCAGAGAAAATTGTTCAAGGCTTTCTTTTGCTTAAGGGTCATTTGATGTTGCTTAGATATAATTCAGGTCATTTTATCACTTTATTTCCAGAGCTATCATTTAAAAGAATCCATTGTGGTAAATCAAAATCACAATGAGCAGATGAATGGTTGTGGGTATCCAAGAGATAATGTATTGAGCTTAAATCTATTACTGGGTAACGTATACTTTAAAGTCGGGTAGCTTTCATGCACACAACTCAGATGGCATAGTTCAGATGCATGCTTGGAATCTCTAGGATAAACTGAGTAGAAAAAGCATTTCTGGGACAATAGAGACCAAAAATCATTAAGCTTTTTTCATTTTATTTTTACCTGAGTGTAATGGCCAATTTTAGCATTTGGTCGAATACTTCCAAATCCATATTTAAAATTTTTAGCTTCATCATATAAAGTTTGGATTGCATCTGACCATGATATGGGACCACTGGACATGAATAAATTCTCTCCACAGCTAGCAACTAAAAATTAGAAAGACAATAAACAAATAGTTAAACCAGTACTTGTGAAAAATTCTCATTGAAAGCTATTGAAATATTATATCTTAGTTTCTGTGATCAATATCACTTCCCAAAGACTTATAGTCATCTTAAACTGACTGATCAGTGAGATAAATACAACTTCAATTTCAAAGCAATTCTCTTTGAATTTGAAGCACATGTTCCCTCTCCAACTCCCCATAAATAGCTCTTTTTAAACTGCAAATAATGATTCACTTTCAAACTAACTATATGGCTTAATGCAGTCATAGTCATCATTTTGATAATACTGATGACTTCAATAACATTCAATTAATCAGCAAGTATTTATTATCTGTTATAGCTTCATAGTATACATACAGGAGATATTTAAAATATTACAAACATGACTTTTTAACTTTGGCGCTTAAGCTGGGGAAGTAAGAGGATCACATGTGAAGTTGACAACAAAAGATCAGAGGTAAGATGGTATATCTGGGGGGAAGGTGATGAATTCCAAGTCACAGCAACAATGGCGTGTTTGTGGTAATGAGCAGGCTGACCTAATTTTAGGAAAATGTGCAAAGCAGGTTGGAGTAGAGTGGACAGGTAGAATAGAGAGCAGACTGAGGACTGTGGAAGATAGAGCTTTAATTCCCCATTAACCCTATTTACATTTATATTCCAGAAAATATTCTAAAAGACGTAAAATAATTATTTTTCACCAGGAGTTCATGGTCTGGTAGGTTTGGTAGCTTTTTAGTTTCTTAAATTTCTGCTTTTTATTATTTTTAATTAACAAATAATAATAGTTGCGTTTATTTATTTGTTTTTTTTTGCTATTGAGTTGTTTGAATTCATTGTATATTCTGAATATTAACCCTTTGTCAGATGTATAATTTGCAAATATTTTCTCCTATTGTATGTCGTCTCCTCACTCTGTTGATTGCTTCTTTTGTTGTGCAGAAACTTTTTAGTTTGATGTAATCCCATTTTTCTATTTTTGCTTATGTTGCTAGTATTTTGAGGTCATATCCAAAAAATCCTTGTTCAGTCCGGTGTCATGAAGGCAATTTCTTTCTTCTGCATATGGATATCCAATTTTTCTAGCACCACTTAAGATTCTTCAAAGAACTGAAAGTAGACCTACTATCTGATTCAGTAATGAAGAGACTATTCTTTCCCCAATGTGTGTTCATGGCACCTTTGTCAAAAATCAGTTAGCTGTAGACGCATGAATTTATTTCTGGCATCTCCATTCTGTTCCATTGTTCTATGTGTCTCTTTTTATGCTAATACCATGCTGTTTAGGTTACTATAGTTTTGTAGTATATTTTGAAGTCAAATAATGTGATTTCTTCACTTTTTTTTTTTTTTTTTTGCTCAAGATTGATTTGTCTAATTGAGGTCATCTGTGGTTTCATAAAGAATTTTAAATTGTTTTTAGGAATTGCATTGACTCTGTAGATTGCTTTGAGCAGTATGAATATTTTAGTAACATTAATTCTTCTAATTCATAAACATGGGACGTGTTTTCATTTGTGTCCTTTTCAATTTCTTTCATCCACATTTTATATTTTTCAATGTAGTGGTCTTTCACCTTCTTGGTTAAATTTATTGCTAAGTATTTTATTTTTTTAGCTATTGTAAATAAGATTGCTTTCTTGATTTTGTTTTTAGATACTTCACTATTATTTTTTAGAAATGCTACCGATTTTTGTATATTGATTTGTATCCTGCAACTACTGAATTTGTTTATCAGTTCTAATAGTTTTTGGGTGAAGTCTTTAGGGCTTTCTGAATATACGATTATGCCATTTGCAAATAGGGACAATTTGACTTTCTCCTTTCCAGTTTGGATGCTTTTTATTTCTTCTTCTTATCTAATTGCTTTGGCTAGGACTTTCAGTACTATGTTGAATAGAAGTGGTGAAAATGGGCATTCTTATTTAGTTCCAGATCTTAGAGGAAACGTTTTCACCTTTTCCTTATTTAGTATGATGTTAGCTATGAAATGTTAAATTTTGTCAAGTGCTTTTTCTGCATTTATTGAGATGATTATATGGTTTTTGTTTTTCATTTTGTTAATATGATACGTCACGTTTATTGATTTAAGGATGTTGAACCATCCTTGCATTCCTGGAATAAATACTACTTGATCATGGTGAATGATCATTTTGGTGCATGCTGAATTTGATTTCCAAGTATTTTCTTGAGGATTTTTGCATCTATGTTCATCAGAGATATTGGACTGTAGTTTTCTTTTTAGTGTCCTTATCTGGCTTTGGTTATCGGGGTAATGCTGGCCTCATAAAATGAGTTTGGTATTATTCCTTTGTGTTTAATTTTTTGGAAGAATATGAGAAGGGTTAGCAGTAGTTTTTTAAATGTTTTGTAGAATTCAATAGTGAAGCCATCAGCAGGTCCTGGGCTTTTCTTTAATGGCAGAGTTGATTTTTTTTTCTTTTTTTTACTTATTATTAAGTGACTCAGGCATAATTGAAGAGTTTTTATTACTGATTCAATATTATTATTTAATATTAGTCTATTCAAGTTTCCTATTTTTGCCTGATTCAGTCTCGATAGGTTGCCATTTGGGAACTTTGTTAGATTGTTGAGAATAAAATTTGGCATATAATTAATATGGATGATCAGTATCTAAATGGATTTAAATTCAGAAAAAAATAGTAACACAGTTTATTCCTCCATTATAACTTTTGCCCTTGACCACTAAGACTCATTCTACAGTTTTGGCTTGGAGCATCAAAATTAATAAAATTGTAGGACAGAACATTTTTTAAAAAAGGAAGAAAACAGGAAAGGAAGCAAGGTATGTGTGTGCAGGGATATGCAATAAAGTTAAAACCAAAAAACAAAAACAAGATCAACATTTGCAAACCTTTATATCTCTCTACTTCAATTATTTTTAGTTAATTTTTGGTTTTTATAAAATGGCACATTATTTATTGGAGAAGTTCAGCTTACAACCAATTTGTCGTTGATTGGGAGGACTGTGAGACAGGGTGCACTTGTTTGCCCAGTTTTCAGCATTCTTTGCAGCTTTGGCATTCCATGTCTTGGAACAAATGACAAATGCTTGGAAATTAAAATACGAAGCTTTCACAAGATATGGGTGAAGTACATGATTACATTTAAAACAAATGCCTGTTTGATGAATCAATTTCTAGCATTTTTCATTATTCTATCAAAAGACACATTTCTTGCTTTCCTAAATGATTTAGTTATCATGAAGTATCTTTCTATATGGTGGTCATAGAACAAAATGTTTTAGGAAAAAAATAGCCATCCAGATTCTCAGCAGCAAAATAAACATTTCAAAACCAAGGTATAGTCTTTTAGTTGGACACTCACAGGTGACAATAACTCTTTTTTTTTTTTTTTTTTTTTTTTAGCCTTGGACTATGCTATTTAGTTAGAACTAAGATATAAGTACAGGCTCTTTTCACCCATAATGTCTGTCCTGTTTGTAGTAGCCTTCATAGATTGATATACTGTCAGATGATATATTAAGCTTAGTAAATTTGTTTTATACTAAATGAAATATAACAGTGTGAAGGACAAAATGAATGGAAAAAATAAATACCCTCCTTATTCCATATGCAAAAATAAGCAAAATCTAGGAAAATCAATGCAAATGTTATCATAATTCAGACAAGTTAAGTCAAGATTTCTAGAGATTACTTTCAAGAAAGAAAAAAATAGGCCAGGCGCGGTGGCTCACGTCTGTAATCCCAGCACTCTGGGGGGCCGAGGTGGGTGGATCCCTTGAGCTCAGGAGTTCGAGACCAGCCTGAGCAAGAGCGAGACCCCGTCTCTACTAAAAATACAAAGAAATTAGCTGGACAACTAAAAATATATAGAAAAAATTAGCCAGGCATGGTGGCGCATGCCTGTAGTCCCAGCTATTTGGGAAGCTGAGGCAGGAGGATCGCTCAAGCCCGGGAGTTTGAGGTTGCTGTGAGCTAGGCTGACTCCATGGAACTCTATCCCAGGCAACAGAGC
>RJWJ010005729.1:0-66502 GCA_004363605.1 Indri indri
CTCTCCCTCCTCTCCATCCTTTCCCTTCTCCTGCCCACCTACTCAATGTGAAGATGATAAGGATGAAGACTTTTATGATGATTCACTTCCACTTCGTGAATAGTAAATATATTTTCTCTTCCTTATAATTTTCTTAATATTTTCTTTTCTCTGGCTTACTTTATTGTAAGAATACAGTATATAATACATAAAACATACAAAATATGTGTTAATCAGCTGTTCGTGTTATTAGTAAGGCTTGTAGTCAACAGGAGGCTATTAGTAGTTAAGTTTTGGGGGAGTCAAAAGTTGTATACAGGTTTTCTACTTCACGGGGGTCAGCACTCCTAACCCCTGTGTTGTTCAAGGGTCAGTTATAATCCTTTTGATCTTTTTTCTTTTTTGGATCCTTGGAAAATTTGCTTTTTTACTGTTTTTTCATTTTTTAAATGATTTTCTTATGTAGTACATTTTTTGGGTGAAGTGGTAGGGATGAGGACACTGCTTCTTATACCTCAAGAAATAAGCAGCTGTTGAAAGCTAGAGTATTGTAGTGATCTCTGATTAAGCCAGACACCCAAGTGATTCGCTGTTTTTTTGATTGTTGTGATTAGTGTTATGGAGAAATCATGACCTTCAGCCCCTTCATAACATTTAGAGATTTACCCAATAATCCAATATTAGAATTACCTGCAAGAAAGTTAACTAGAAATAGTGCATGATCCTTTTAAAATATCTTAATATTAACTTTGGCATTTAATATTTCTTTTTACTGTCTTAGTTGTAGTCTTCTAAATTTTGATACCATGCACATAAAATATTGATTATGTATTTCAAGGCCATAGGAGTATTTTTGAGGTAGTCAGTATTTGTTCTAAACCCTCTTTAAGCCCAAGGTTGAAAGTTTCAGGTATGACACATTTTTCACAAATTTTCAAATGGAACTATTTTCAACATGGCACTCAAAAGAGGTCACTTGGAAATTCCATCATGCCTTTTCGAGAAGTCCTAATTTGTTTTCTTAAGCTCCTATTTATTATGGAAGCATCTGATCATTTCACCATTAGCCTTTATTCCTAAGGCATGAATGTCTTTGTCCAGCTTTATTTTTTAATAAGAAGATATACATAGATGCAGATATAGAATTGTTTTGCCGAAGAGCCATTTACCTGGAAACTTGTAGTGAAAATGCCTCATTTGGTACATTTCATTCTTCTTCTTGGTCTGGACATTTGAAGACCAAGTGAGACTCTTATAAAATGAGCAGGGTGATGGTGGCTGTTTAGGTATGGTATCAGTGTTTTGCTTCGCGTCTTCAAGTTTACAGTCTTTAAAAATAGTATCGTATATTCATTGAGCAATTTCAGAAGATTCATAGTTGACTTCAAGGCTTCTCAGGTATTGCTCTTTCTGAAAATATGTCTGTCCTCCTCCTCTGTATAGCACTTGGTCTCATTCCCTTTTAGTGTTCCCGAGAAGACCCAGTTCTCCCCAGAGACAATTCTACTCCAGAAGCACTTCACCTAAAAGGACTTGCCCAGCCAGACGATGCCCATTGACCTGGGGCAGGCCCTAGGCCTGCTGCCATCCCTGGCAAAGGCCGAGGACTCCCAGTTCTCTGGACCAGATGCTGCCCTTCAAGAGGAACTCTCCAGCCCTGAGACTGCACGCCAGCTTTTCAGGCAGTTTCGTTACCAGGTGATGTCTGGGCCCCATGAGACCCTGAGACAACTTCGGAAGCTATGTTTCCAGTGGCTGCGGCCAGAGGTTCACACCAAGGAGCAGATCCTAGAGATCCTCATGTTGGAGCAGTTTCTGACCATCCTGCCTGGGGAGATCCAGATGTGGGTTCGGAAACAGTGTCCAGGCAGTGGAGAAGAGGCAGTGACCCTTGTGGAGAGCTTGAAGGGAGACCCCCGGAGACTGTGGCAGTGGGTAAGCAGACAGTATTATGATCCGTAAGTGAAGCACAGACTTCCTCTAGGGTCCTCATCAGGTGTGTTGTCTTTTTTCTGATATCACTTATGACACGGAATGTATCCACACCAACAGCCAATTCTCTGATTCTCTAATGCCAACTGATTGTCCAGCAGTACAATTCCATTCTGAAACTAACTATCTGGAGTTAGTACAACTCCATAGGTTCAGGGCTCAGTCCCACCAGACCACCTCTCCCTGCTTCAGATGCCATTTCAAGTCTCAGAGGCCACCTGTACTTCTGAGAAACCGCCTACGAATGCGGGAGTTCTTACAGTTATCTCTTTAGGTTTGGTAATTGGTGAGAATGACTTATAGAACTCAGGAAAACACTTTACTCACTGTTACTGGTTTATTATAAAGAATATAACTCGCTAACAGCCAAATGGAAGAGTTGCATAGGACAAGGTATAGGGGAGGGGGCATAAAACTTCCATGTCTTCTGGCATGCCACCTTACCAGAACCTCAATGAGTTCACCAACCCGGAAGCTTCCCGAACCCCATCAGTTAGGGATTTTTATGGAGGTTTCACTATTTCAGCAGAGTTAATTAAATCTCCCCTCCTCAGAAGTTGGGCAGTAGGGTTGGAAATTCCAACCCTTTAATCACATGGTTGGTTCGTCTGGCAACCAGCTCCCATCATGAAGGGCCCAAGACACCTCATTTAGTGTAAACTCAGGTATGGTTGAAAAGGACTCATTATGAATAACAAAGATGCTTTCACTCCTGTCACTCAGGAAATTACAAGGGTTTTAGGAGCTCTATGCCAGGAACTGAGGGACAAAGACCAAATATGTATTAATATTTCTTGTTATACCGCATCTGGGTTTTCCCATACCTCACCTGATTCTAAGACTCTCTCTGACTCTCAACACTGATTAGCTATTGGGGATTAAAGATAAAATCTCCCATCCTGTTCATCTTTAGACTAGAATGTTTGAGAAGTTGTTCAAGAGACGCCTGAATTGCAATTTGTGGGGACTGTCCAGAAGAAGCACATTAGTGGCATGTCCTGAAGGTCTCCAGGCCTCTTTGAGGCCTCAGCTTTTGGTGCTTTCTGAGTCACTGGTCCTGCTGGACTAGAAATCAAAGCTGATTTTCTCTTTCTCTACTCCATGCCCCTGAAGACTGCCTTATGATCTGGTGTAGAGGATTTGCTTTGTGTCTTTTAGAAATCCTGGCTCTGGATCCTTCATTAATTAATACTATGTGGTCTCTAGATCAGCATCCAAGTTCTAGGGCAGGAAATCTTATCAGAGAAGATGGAATCTCCAAGCTGCCAGGTGGGGGAAGTGGAGCCCCATCTCGTGATGCCTCAGGAGTTGGGACTTCAGAATTCACCCTTAGGGCCTGGGGAGCTTCTGAGCCACATCGTGAAAGAGGAGTCTGATACGGAACCAGAATTAGGTAAGGGCAGTTATTCATGGTGGTGTGTGGTGCTCTCTTGGAGAATTTTGGGGACTGTGGTTAGTAGTCCTAAGTGTGGGTTGAAATGATAAGTTGCTCAGATTGCGGTGTCTCTGGAAAGTTTGGAAACAGGGTAGACCTAAATAAACCACTCTGATTTGGAGATTCAAGATCTTTATTTTAAGCCACTTTATGACTGGGCCAGACTATTTGGATTTTGGTCCTGAAGGTGGAGGTAGGAGAAAATACGGGTGAGACTGGAAGGTTGGAGGGAGTTGGAGTTTGTTAGGGAGGTAAACATAATTCTTCAAAGGTGAATGACAGAGCAGGTATCATTCTAATTTGTAAAGATTTTTATCTGTGCCCTCTGGGGAACGGTTAGGAAGACATTTAGATTCTGAAAACTTCCTTTTCTCACTTCAGCTCTGGCTACTTCCCAGCTTCCTGCCCAGCCTGAGGACAGGCTCATCAGAGACCAGGACTTCGGGGCCTCACTTCTCCCAGCAGCACCCCAGGTGAGCTAGGTTTCCCTGCTTCTCTTACCCATAATCCAGGCTTCAAGGGTGTAGCAGTACTCAGGAGCATTGAAAGGGGACACAGTGTCAGAAGAGGAGAAGAGAGGAGGGCCTAGCTAGGATAACAAATTATGGTAAATGTATCGTGAACCCCTGAGTTTTAATATTTCTTTCAAGCCAGAATATTTTCTAATTGTCATCTCAAATAATGGAATCTGGCCTCTGGAAGAAGGTACAAGTTGCTGTGAAGAGGCAAATCTTGTCAGTGGCCATGTTTCCTCTTTTATTACCTTTGGGTTATGCTAAGAAAAGACTACTTCATTTTCTAGTCTAGGCTGCCCATAAAGGAGTCTGTTTGAGATTTTGAATGATTATATCTAAAGTGGGACAGGTGAATCTTCCCCCCTGCCAACTTTGTGGAAATATAATTGACAAAAAACTGCACATATTTGAAATTTATAATTTGGTGAGTTTTGACATACATACACACTTGTGAGACCATGACTGTGGTCAAGATAATAAACATATCCACTGCACTCTTAAGTTCCCTTTTTGCCTTTTGTAATCTTTCCCTCATGCCCCTTCCAGCCCCTCTCCTTCCTGAGCCAAGCACCGATCTGCTGCTTTCTGCTACCATATGTTTGTATATTCTAGAATTTTATATAAAATGGAATCATGCCAAATGTACTCTTGTTCTTCTGCATATAATGTATTTTTTGCTTTTTTTTTTTGGCTTCTTTTAGTATATTCTCACTAGTTTAAAACAATTTGATGATGATGTGCCATGGAGTCGTTTTCATCTTTGTTATGCTTAGAGTTCATTGAACTTCTTGGATCAGTGGGATTTATAGTTTTCATCAAGTTTGGAAAATTTGGGGCCATATTTCTTCAACTGTTTTTTTTCTGTCTCCCTTATTTCTTTTCTCCTTTGGGGACTTGGAGAATAATACATGTGGAATGTATATAATGCTAA
This sequence comes from Indri indri, assembly GCA_004363605.1. Classification (NCBI taxonomy): domain Eukaryota; kingdom Metazoa; phylum Chordata; class Mammalia; order Primates; family Indriidae; genus Indri; species Indri indri. Next base: position 4,853 of record RJWJ010005729.1, read on the forward strand.
TGTATATACATATATTAATAGTAGAGCTCTTCAAGTTGTCCCACAACTTACTGGTTTGTTTTTCTTTTTAAAAATCTTGGTATTCATTTTGGACAGTTTCTATTTTTATGTCTTCATTAATCTTCTACTGTATCTAATCTGTTGTTATTCTCATCCAGTACATTTTCCATCTCAGATGTATTTTTCATCTCTAGAAGTTTCATGTCTATACTTAATGTATTCAGCCTTTCCTTCAGCTTCTTGAACATACGGAATATAGTTATATTTGTATTAATATCCTTATCTACTGATTATCACCTGTATTAGTTCTGGGTCAGTTTTGATTGATTAATCTCATTATGGGATGAGTTTTCTTGCTTCTTTGTATGCCTGGTAATCTTTGATTGGATATCAGATATTGTGAATTTTACCTTTTTGGGTACAGGATATTTCTGTATTCCTATAAATGTTCTCGAGCTTTGCTTTGGGATGCTGTTAAGTTATTTGCACATAGTTTGTTATATGGCACCAGAGAAGCTTTTAGTCTGGGATTAATTTTCCCCACTACCAAGGTCATACCCTTCTGAGTAGTCTGTCTGGTACCAGGTTTTCCACTCTCACTGGTGGAAATCTGAACAATTTCTAGCACTGTATGAGCTCAAGGGATTATTTCCTCTGATTCTTTTGGGTGGTTATTTCCCAGACTTCAGGAGGACCCTCTGTAGATCTCCAGAGCTCTCTCTTTGTGCAGCTCCCTCCTCTCTGATTTTCTGGTTTTGCTGTCTGTAACCATCCTGGCCTTCTCAGACTCTGAGCTCATTGTGCTCAACTCAGAGAGGCTGCCTGGCTTGGTCTGGGTTCCCCCTTCCCGTGTTGCTGCCAAGATCCTCTCTCTAGGCAGTAAGTTTGGAAACTATCTCACTTAATTTGTTTCCCCACTTTCAGGGATCTCATTCTGCTTTGCTCTGCATAATGTGCAATGTCTGAAAACCATTGTTTCATATATTTTATCCTCTTTCTCAGTTTCAGGCAGAAAGGTAAATCTAGTTTCTGTTAGTTCGTTTTTACTGTAGACAAAAGTCTCTGTTATAGGTTTATCTTGATCACGTAGTTAACAACTCTGCAAAGTTCAGTTTGGTAAAAATAAAAATTTTCAGGAACTTAACGTACCTTAATTGAAACATTATTTAAATCCTAGAGGGAACTCTTCTTGGGAATTGCCTTGCAATACCCAACCTTTTTGGCACCAGGGACTGGTTTCATGGAAGACAATAAAACAATAAGATAATTTTTCTACAGACTTGGGGGTGGGGGAGGCTGAACTCAGGCGGTGATGCGAGTGATGGGGAGCGGCTGTAAGTAAAGATGAAGTCTTTGTTTGCTCACCTGCTGCTCATCTTCTGCTGTGTGGCCCGGTTTCTAGTAGGCCACAGACTGGTACCCATCTGTGGCCTGGGGGTTGGGGACCGCAGCTTTAGAGTGAAGGTGAAAATAGAGAAGGCAGTAGGTGGTGCTCAGTACAGTACTTCAGAGGAGGGTCTGAGACGTAAAGACTAGAATACCAGTGTCACAGTTTATCCTGAGGGAGGGGGAAAGGGAGGTGACAGGGAGGGATATACCTTTTTGGTGAATTAGGGTACCCTTCTTGCTGCTTTCAAGGTAGCCTGTTCTAGATAACTTAAAATCAAAAAATTCAAAATTCTCAGCAGTACCGATTTGTTATTTACAACTGCATGCACATATACGTGTATGTGTGTGTGTGTGTGTGTGTGTGTGTGTGTCTGTAATTCCCTACATTCAGCTGTTAACTGATTAGCAACCACTGAAGACAAACAAACAAAAATATCCCTACCCAATGTGAATATCCCTCCCGCAAACTAACAACAATTATCTGCATCAGAAAGACCTTGGTATTTAGTGGAATCCTTTAAAAGTAAATGTAATTTTTAAATGTTAGTAATCACTCCCTCTAACTCTTTCGTAAATTAGGAGCTTCATGAATAATGCCAGAATGATAGGGTATTATTAGTACTTCATTATTAGAAAAATAGTGCTTCATTATTAGAAACCATGACTGAGTTGGAGCCTCACGTAGAGTCTAGGGATGTATTTACTCACATTCTCGTGTTTTCAAACCCAAAGGAAAGGAACTCAGTTTAAGTATTAATAACTTGGTGCAAGTCAGTCAGTTGTGGTAATATCTCCTAGACCCACAAGATGGTGCTGGTTCCTCACAAATATAAAGATAATGTCTCCATCAAATCTCACACTTCTGTCCTTCCAGAATAGAAAGTTAGGTTTTTCCTTCTCTTATAGATATGAGAAAAAGGCAAGATGACTGTCATTGGTGTCTTGCCTCTTAAGTAGGGGTTTTTATTCAAGTATCCCCAGCTTCTTGGCAGTTCCTTAAGTAAGTTTGTAATTTTAAGCTTCAAGTACCCTGGTCAGAGGCTCCTGAAGCAACTTTTCTGGTTTTTGAATGAGCTGATTGTGACCCTTGGTAGCTGTGTCCTTTTTTCTGCCTTGTAGTGATCGTAGTAGCTACTGTTTTTGTGCCTGTGGAATAGGCCCTGTGTCCAGCAAGCCAGCCAACCGGCCGGTCAGATATTGCTGTGCTTGGCATTCACATCCCTTTCACCACTAACACTGAAGCAAGGGTCTGTGTGTTCTGACCACAAAGACTGAGAACACCTACATTCAGCAGGGTGTGGTCAAACTGGCTATTTTCAGGAGGTGGTTAAAATAGCCTCATTCACAGGAGATTAGCAAAATAAGCTGCCGCTAGCAAGTTTATACTTTAAAAATGAAACATTTTTAATTAAAATTCATATTAAAATGTGGTTATAGTTAATAGTTGAATATGTAGTTAAGTGTATTGAAGTCACTTTTCAGGTTCCTACCCTATCCTTTCCACCCTAAAAACCGAACCCCTCTTGCTTTCCCTGAGTAGTACTATATCGTGTATGATAGGAAGATGACTTCGTAATTCCTCTCCTCATTTCTGTTCCCTGAAACCTGGCTATTCATGACATAATGCATGGCTGTCAATTTGGGGGTTCCTGCAAGTGGCGCAGAATCCTTTGCCTCTGCAAACCCTTGGGGTGAGTCTGAGAGACTGCATGTGATGGTAATAATATATACTGTCTACTGAGGACTTATTTGCTAAGGGCTTTATTTCAGCCTGACAACATTGAGTGCCTGCTCTGCCCCGGCAGGGTCTTGGGGACTAGTTGAAAGCACAGTGGAGAGTATGACAGAGTCCTTTTCTCACGGAGTAGAGGCAATAATTAATCAAATACTTATGTGTGTGTATAAATATTTAATAAACTGTAATGAATGCTATGAAGGATGAGTACAGTATGCTATGAAAACAGGTGACACTGCATTATTTATCCCAAATCTTCCAACAGTATTTTGATTTCAGTATGATCATTGGGTGAGGCCTGAGACTCTGAAAGGTTAAGTAACTTACTCAAGGGCACACAGCTAGAAAGTGTCAAGGCCAGGACTTGAAACCCAGTGTATCTGACTCCACAGAATGGGCTGCTAGTCACTCCACTATACAATCTGTGTTTCTAATGGTCGGAGAGATTACAATTCGAAGTCAGGAAAGCAGACCCTGGCTATGTGGCATTCCCAGTTTTAAGTCTCTAGTCTGTAGTTCCATAGGAAAAGAAGAGCTCCGTTGGGGGATAATGGAGGGACACCTTGCTCCAGAGAACCCATCAATTTCTTACTAACTGGGAAGAAAACTGTTTTAATGTTAGACCCTAAATGCAGAAGTTTCGGGAGATTCCAAGTGTGTGTTGGCTGCAACATCTTTCTCTTCTCTGAATACACCAGTCTTTGTTTAAGGGCAAGGCTTCCAATGCGTTTGACTTCATTGTTGATTCTTCCCATCTTTTCACTGATTTGCACTTGTTTTCTCAACAAATTCCCTTTACGTTTCTTTCTTTTCCCTCTTGAATTTTAAGAATTTAATTAATAGTGAGAATATCAGGCTCTTACTGTTCAAAGACTCCTACTAAACACTTGAAAAAGTTAAAAAAAAAAAAGAATAATGTAGAAAAGGCTCCTGCCTTCTGTATGTTCTCCACTCTTAAATACATGCACCTGAAATAAACAAACACACAGAACTTAAAGCCTAAATATCTTCTAACTAGGGCAAGAAATACTGATATAGGGACTGTCATACTGCTGTTGGCCTTTTTGCCCCTGGAACTACTCTCCCATGATTTATTAGATTTTCTGATGGCCAGGATCCCATGGCACATTTCTTTCTTCTCAGCTTTCCTTTGGCAGGAAAAGCAGGTTCAGAAACCTTCCCTGGAGTCATGGTATTGTATTTTTTCCAGGAGCAGTGGAGACACCTGGATTCCACTCAAAAGGAGCAATACTGGGATCTCATGCTGGAGACCTATGGGAAAATGGTCTCAGGAGGTGAGGGGGATGGGTTAGCCTGATGGAAGGACTGGAACACAGTTAGGCATATTCCATGTGCTCATAGAAATGTCTGCTCAACTTAAAGTCTCTAGGTGAAGGAAATTGTACAGACACGGTTGGGAACTGGGGCAAGTTGAGATAGCAGAGTTATATATAGTAAGAGCTTCTTCGTATTGAAAGTATTCTGTGTGCTGGGAAGTGTAGTGGGTGCATTCCATACAGTAGCTTCATTGGTCTGTGGAGTGGGTGATGGCATTCCCATTTTAAAGATGATGAAATTGAGTATCAGATCAAGCTCACTGTTACCTGTCTCGTAAATGCTGAGTTACCATGGAACTTGGTTGTTGCTGGCTCTGAGTCCATGCTCTGAGTAGTCTTTTCTACTGAACACTCTGCCCCAACCAACCATAGGTGGGGTCCCAGTCATGCACCATCCTGCCAGGTGGTCTGCAGGCCCTTTGGGTGACCTACCCAGACTCTTGTTTTTGTGGCCTTTACCTTGTATCCTTCCTGGTCATCTTGTGGGTACTGGTATCTTATAAGCCCCACACATAGTTTTAAGATGAGTTTTCCTAAGTGGTCTCCAGAGCCTTCATAGTCTTTCCTGTTTAGGATGCCCTTTTGAAAGACAGGCCTACATGCTTATCTCTCTCTGTAGCAGGCATTTCCACTTCCAGACCTGACCTGACTAATTCTCCAGACTACGGGGAAGAGCTGCCAGGACTGCACCTTCATGTCAACGAGAGGCTCCAAAGACCTGCCTGCATAGGTGAGTAATATTTCATTGGTCTGGAACCATTTATGACCTCCTGTCATTAAATTGGAGGTGGTAGAAGAGGTAACTGGGGGAGATGGGGGTGGTGTATTCTATTACATTGGTTACAACTAGCCATGATCTGGCTGGTCCATTTTGAATACCAAGCTTGGGTCTCCACATCTCTGGCTATAGGGCTAGTGACACATATTTTTAACCACAGAAGGAAGACCACACATGAATCTGCTATCTTCAATCTTTTAGATGGATATGAATACAGATATCTGTAGAATTTGGCTGGGTGTGGTGACTCGTGCCTATAATCCCAGCACTTTGGGAGGCTGAGGTGGGAGGATCGCTTGAGGCCAGGAGTTTGAGACCAGCTGGGCAATATAGTGAGACCCTGCGTCTACAAAAAATAAAAAAATTAGCCAGTTGTGGTGGTGTGCACCTGTGGTCCTAGCTACTCTGTAGACTGGGGCAGGAGGATTGCTTGAGTCCAGAGTCTGAGGTTGCAGTGAGCTATGATTGCACCATTGTGCTCCAGCCTGAGCGACAGAGCAAGACCCCCATCTCTTAGAAACAAACAAAAAACAGATATGGGTAGAATTCCATTACAAAGAAGATTATATAGCAGCCATTGTTAACCTTCCTACTAAGAAGGTGCAGAGTAAATATATTTCTCTTACTCTTGTTACAGTGAAAAGTAACCAATCTACCCTTAGCAAAATAAAATAAAACAAACAGAAAACTGTGTTTTATCTCATCTCTGTGTACCCAACAGCAACATCAACAAACACATTATATGAATCGTATATTTTAAGACTAGGGAAGAAGGGAAATATGAATTTATTCTCTTGTATGATAGCAGTCATCCTTTGCTTTCTATACTTTCTAAACATTGCAGTTACGTATAACCTAACTGCCAAGCACCCCTCGCCCCGCCACACACATTCTTTTACATATACAATAAATCTCAGAACCTTAGAGGAAGAAAAGGACCAAGGCTGGGAATTCTGGGAATTGTGTAACAAGTCATCCCTTCTCCCCAGTAAGATCTAGTTATTTTCCTCTGCTAATATACCACAGAGAGAGCAGTCATCAACTGAGACACATGATTTTAATTTTAAGCAATATATTTATCATTGTACTATTACACAGGGATGCCTTTTGAAACAGTGTTTTTCAAACTGCCTTTGATGACCAATTAGTGAGTTGTGAAATCATTTTGTAGGGTTGCAACCAGCATTAAAAAAATAAAACAATAAAATTGGATAGACAGTATCCGATGTAGGGGTGGGTAGTGTTTCAGGAAATATTTGTTTCAAATAGGTGTGTGTATGGTATTTTCATATAAATGTTATTTATTTCTGTCTTAGCACGGGTTGCTGTAATAAAATACCATAGACTGGGTGGCTTAAACCAGAGGTCCCCAACCTTTTTGGCACCAGGGACTGGTTTCATGGAAGACAATTTTTCCATGGACTGGGGGATGGGAGGGGATGGTTTTGGGATGATTCAAGTGCAACACGTTTATTTCTATTATTATTACATTGTAATATATAATGAAATAATTATACTACTGACCTAATAAAGAATCAGTGGGAGCTTGAGCTTGTTTTCCTGCAACTAGACAACCATCTGGGGGTGATGGGAGACAGTGGTTTATTTTGGTCTATATGCAGTCAAACCTCTCTGCTAATGACAATCTGTATTTGTAGCCACTCCCCAGCGCTGGCATCACCACCTCAGCTCCACCTCAGATCCACAGGCATTGGATTCTCATAAGTAGCGTACAACCTAGATCCCTCGTATGCTCAGTTTCCAGTAGAGTTCACGCTCCTATGAGAATCTAATGTCGCTGCTGATCTGACGGGAGGTGGAGCTCGGGCAGTGATGTGAGCCATGGACAGCAGCTGTAAATACAGATGAAGCTTCCCTGTCTTGCCTGCTGCTCACCTCCTGCTGTGTGGCCCGGTTCCTAACAGGCCAAAGACTGGTGTGGGGTTGGGGACCACAGGCTTAAACAACAGACAGACATTTATTTCTGAAAGTTCTGGAGGCTGGGAAATTCAAGATTAAGGTGCCCCATGGCTTGCCAGTGTCACTCTTCTTGCTGTGTCTCGTAGCAGAAACAGCTTTCTCTTGTCTCTTCTTATAAGGGCACTAATGCCATCATGATGACTCCACCCTCATGACCTCGTCTAGACCTAATCCCCTCCCAAAGACCCCACCTCCAAATACCATCACACTAGGGGCTAGAGCTTCAACATATGAATTTTGGGGGATCACAATTTAGTTCATAGCACTTACTGTGGGTAGTAGTCAGAAAAGTTTGAAAATACTGCTTTAGAGTTTGTTGCAGTAGGATTTTATTTTTGGATAGACTTTATTTTTAGAGCAGTTTTAGGTTCGTAGCAAAATTGAGTGGAAGGTACAGAGATTTCCCCTACCCCCTTGCAGTCAGATCTTATTTGTGATATATAGTAACTGTGTCTCCACTCATTCTGTTTTTTTGTTTGTGTTTTCCTTTTTCCTTCATCACGCTTGCTGACATGACCCCATTAGGTCCTACCTCAACTAGACTGGGGAGCCTACAAGGCCAGCTTGCCATGATAGGCAAAAGAGAAAAAAAAAATGTGAGTGTAGATTCTTGAGAGAAAGGATATGTTTCCACATATTGATGGATCTGGTAGCAATGTGCAGGACAGGTTGTAAGGGAACACTCGGAGGAGAGGAGCCTGCGGGAAGTCGATGCAGGAGTCCAGGGTGTAGGGGAGAGACCCCAGATGAGTGTGGAAGCCACAGTAACCAGATGGGAAAGGCCTGGTCTGAAAAATACAATAATTCACCAGCTTGCCAGATCTAGACTCACACCAGGGGCAAAAGTCACAGACAAGAGTGAATACGCCGTTTTGTTTGACCATATGGAAGAGCAGCTCATGGTTAAAGCAGGCCAGCAGGGGGTCAGTCTCAAAAAGCCATGTACTTACACTTCTAGTCAGAATCCTGAGGGATTAAAATAGTTATTTGGTAAAATGATTCCTAAGCTGTTAATCTAGAAGAATACAACATGCAAGAATAGTGTAAAAAAAAAAAAAGTCTTAAAAGAAGAATGTTAGATCTATAAATGTTAACAATCTATGTTAAAGTTAAATCATTAAAATAGGGTGATATTGATATAAGAATAAATGTATAGGCTAGCTGCAGTGGCTCACTTCTGTAATCCCAGCACCATGGAAGGCTGAGGTAGGAGGATCGCTTGAGCCCAGGAGTTCAAGACCAACCTGGCAACATAGCGAGACTCTGTCTCTACAAAAAATAAAAAAATTAGCCAGGGTGGTGGCGTGCACCTCTAGTCCCAGCTACTAGGGAGACTGAGACGGGAGGATCCCTTGAGCCCAGGAGCTGAAGGTTATAGTGAGCTATGATTGTGCCACTGCACTCTAGCCTGGGCAACAGAGTGAGACCCTGTCTCTAAAACAATAAAATTAAAAAAATAAAAATAGATGCGTAGGTCAATGGAACAGAAAAGGGAGCCTCAAAAGAAATTCTGGTCTATATAAGGATTTAACGTATGCTCAGGGAGGAAGCATCACAAGTCCATGGAGATGAGCTGTTCTTCAATGAGCAGGGTTGGGGAAAAAGACTTTTTGGGAAAAGGAATTGATTTAGATTTTGTTACATTATGTACCAAAGTGAGTTGGAAATAGGTTAAAAAGAGATATAATATGAAAATAAAATAATAAAGAAAACGAGTAGATACTCAAATTTTGTCCTGGTGCGGAAGATTTCTAGAAGTATGAAAGCAATGAAAAAAAATCATTAAGGAAAAGATTCATAGGCTTGAGTATATTTAAAAAGAAAAAAACCCACAACTTCTATATATGAAAATAACCCCAAACAAAGTTAGGGTAACTAAATTGGTGCAAAACATTTTTCATGACCATGAGAGACAGATGATTTGTTTTGTTAATATAGAAAGAGTTAAAGCAAGTTGATAAGAAAAAATGATTTTCTCACCAAAAAATAGGTGGCAGTCTTAGGATGAAAAATAACTCATAAATGTGAAAAAGAGTCATCTTTTCATAACTTACAAATTAAAATTTAAAACAAAAACCATTTTTCACCCATCTGAATGGCATATATTTTAAAAATATTCAATATTTAAGTATTGCGTATACTTCAGTACTTAATATTGACTGTTCACTTCCTTCTCTGCCCAGTTACACATACCAGAGGATGGCAGAGTCATTCTGGAAATTGGGTTGCCAGTAGGTGTCAAGAGCCCTTTTATGCCTGTTGACACAGTAATTCTTCTTCTACTTAAGGTATTGATTAGAAATGTGGGCAAAAACTTATGAGGAAAAATGTTTATCACAGCATTATTTATAGTAGCAAAAACACAATAAATAACTTAGATTTCCGTGGTAGGGGAATTCTTAAGTAAATTATGTCTTTATTGTGACATCTTTATGATGGGCCATTACTCAGTTCTTCAAAATGATATTTATAAAGACTTCTTTAAAGACAAGAGAAAGTAGCTTTGTCATTTCAGAGGAATATGTTCTAAGGCTTTGTGAAGTAACAAGTTCAGCTCTAGTTCTCTAGCAGATGCCTAGATCTCTGGCAGATAATTGCTGTCTTACACTAATACATGAAAGAGAAATGTAAATAGCTTTTATAGATCTATAGGGGTAAAGTAATTTATAAAAGCTGAAAATCCTACCACCAAAATAGAAATCTTTACCATATGCATCATTAAATGGAAATAACCAGAAACCTAAGTTATGATGAGAAAAACAAATTTAACTGCTAATGAGTTAATAAAGCACATGTAAATGCTAGATTCAAACATAGGCCAAGAGATTCACTTTTATACTATAGCTTCATTGCATTGCAACCATAGTAAAATTACACATTAATGCATTTCATGGATTTTTAGGTTTCTTGTGCATGTGAGAATCCATGTTAAATTGATCAGTACCATTTACAACTTAAATGCTGCATAGCTGGATATAGAACTATATATACAATATGATATCAGTTATGTCAGAAAATAGCATATACATGTAAACATGTTGGTTAAATTAAAAAGACTACAAATCTATGCTAGTAGTTGTTATCTCTGGGTAGTAAAATTGAGGTTGATTTGGTTTTCTTCTGGATACTTTTCTTTCTTTCCAAATTTTTTCCAGTGATCATATTTATCTTTTATATAATCAGATAAAAGTTAATTATTTTTAAAGTAGTACTTGCATATAAAATACTCGTTTTTCCTGGGCCTTAAGAAATATGTGCTACTTATTAATGGAGGGGTCAGAAAAGCACTCTGTGGACCCTCATGTGTTATTTAAAAATTCTCAGCTCTGGGCAAGTGAGGTGAGTCCTGGGCAGGCATTCAGGCTGAATGATTATTTTCTTCCTCACTGATGCTCTCTTGGTAAAAAGAATGAATATTTTATGATGACCTTGGCTTTGACATATGAGTTAGAAAACAAGGTATAATATTCATTGCATCATTTCACATCTTCTTTCTTCTTTTAGGAGATAGACAAGAGAATGACAAAGAGAACCTAAACTTGGAAAATCACAGGGACCAGGAACCTCTGGATGCCTCCTGTCAGGCCTCGGGAGGGGCACCTTCCCAGGCTTCCCTGAGGGGCTTCTTCAGCGAGGATGAGCCAGGGTGCTTTGGAGAAGGAGAGACTCTCCCCGAGGCTCCAGAAAACCTTCAGGATGAGGGGCCAGGGGGACAACTCTCTTCTCAAGAAAGGAATTCTGGGAAACAACTAGGTCAGCATTTGCCTAATCCTCACCCAGAACTGCCCACCATGTGGCTTGAGGAGAAGAGAGATGCCCCCCAGAAAGGGCAGCTGAGAGCCCCCATGGCCCAGAAGCTCCCCACCTGCAGGGAGTGCGGGAAAACCTTTTACAGGAATTCTCAGCTTGTTTTTCATCAAAGAACTCACACCGGAGAGACATACTTTCAGTGTCCCATCTGCAAAAAAGCCTTTCTGCGGAGTTCAGACTTTGTGAAGCATCAGAGAACTCACACGGGAGAGAAGCCCTGTAAATGCGATTACTGTGGGAAAGGCTTTAGTGACTTCTCAGGATTGCGCCACCATGAGAAAATCCACACGGGAGAGAAACCCTATAAATGCCCCATCTGTGAGAAAAGTTTTATTCAAAGATCAAACTTTAATAGACATCAGAGGGTTCACACAGGAGAGAAACCTTATAAATGTTCCCACTGTGGGAAAAGTTTCAGCTGGAGCTCTAGCCTTGACAAACATCAGAAATCCCACTTAGGAAAGAAGCCCTTTCAATAGTCAGTAGACAAACTCTCTTAGCCCGTTTCTGTTTCACAATCCCTTTAAAAAATACTCAGCTCTGTCTGGAGGAATTGCGTTTCTATCCCTGCTTTTTTTTCGTGGATTGGAGAGGAGAGAACTTGGTCTTGAACTTGGAGGATATACTGGATTTCACAATGGCTTAATTTCTTACTTCTGCATCAGGAGAAAGAATACTCTTCATGTTCCAGCCCATCTTTCCTTTTGGATCCATTGGAAAAATGTCTTCAGTTGGAGATCCAGTTTTAGAAGTGCTATCTGGGAAGCATTTAACTGGATTAGCTGCAATCATTGCTCATGGAAAAACCTTGGATCAGCCCTTTTGAGCTGGGCTGTAGAGCAGGTCTTCTGTTAGAGCAGGGGAGAAGCATAGAGGGCCAGTGAGCTTATGCGGGTTCTTTGTCATACGGGTGAAAAATTAACTTCAGGTGCCTCTTGTTTGAAATAAACTTAGCAGAGTCACTTCTTATCTTATTTGTGTCTGAAGTGTTCACTGTGTGTTGACTATAGCTCAAAGCACTTTTTAAAAATAGAACACCCTAAATGGTAATTGAGCTCCAAGATCAGCCTGTATAAACCTAATCAAGTTTATAATGTAGCAGAATAGTAATGGGAAAGTACTAACCTAATGCCCAGGTTGTGAGAGGTTGGCCAGTACTGGGCACTCCTTTATCTAAGGTAAGTTTGTCCTTGGTGTCCTCTTTCTGAGCCTACCTCATAACTTGATAGCTTGCCCCAAGCTGCCCTTCTTTCTCCCAGCATCCCACTTGGCTAGCAATTTTACCAAAGTGCTCTATGCTTTAGAATTATCTTTATTATAATTTCACTTTGTGGGTGTCAGGAAGAAATCAGTAGTATTGATCTAATTTATAATACTGTCCAGAGGTTTATTAACACATATATCTAACCTGTCCACTTGTCCTTGTCTTCAAAAGTTACATGCCTCAAAGCGTTGTACCCTTGTATAGTGAGCCTTCCACCATCTTGGTCCTCTTCTTGCCTGGTCTTATGCTACTCTTCTGGGGGAGGGTGAGGAAGGATGATGGTAATGAGAAGGACAGAATTATCTCCCCCAAAACAGATGAACCTATAGGCAGTAAACTAAGACATCGGAAAACAACAGAAACTACATTACTGGTTGATGGGAGAGGAGGGACAAAACCCGAGTTGGAGTTCCTGGATTCCAGGAGGAGTTTGTTAACTCCGTTAGTGCATGAAGATGAGGAATAAGGCCCCACTGAAGTGGGTACTGGAACCACAGGGGAAGAAATCAGGAAAATCATGAAGGAATTATTCAGATTCTACATTCTGCGTAGTAGAAATCTGTAGGACGATGGGATTTGAAGTTTTACATCTGGGGTTCTCAAAGTGGCAGCCTGGCAGCATTGGCAATTTGTTAAACTTATTGAATTAAATATACTGAAGGGTGGGACCCAGCAATCTTTGTTTCAACAAGCGCTCTATGGGATTCTGATGCCTGCTCATGTTTAAGAACCACTGTTCTAAATAGCAATTAATCCAAACGTTAAGTCTATGCAAGGACATGAGGGAATAATGATCCTGGAAGGAATACTGGGCCCTTCTAGACATCCCTTGCCAAACACTCTGCCTCATAGAGCTCTTTAAAACTCATCAAAACCATGGAACACACTGGGCTTCCAGTGAACATTTCTTCCCCAGAGGAAAAGCTAGAAAACTTTTAGATTAAAAAGCTTTAGGGGAAGGTTTTCTCCTTGGGACCCTCTTAAATGATCTGAAGGATGATAGAGACACAGAAAAACAACCCGTTTGCTTGTTCACAGTTGTGTCACAGCAAATAGTAGGTATTAGATAAAAATGTATTGAGTAGATGTGTGAATTAATGAACGATAAATACCATGTATATGCTTCCCTTATCCTCTACAGGAGGAATCGGCAAGATAATGGCCCATTGCTTGTTTTTGTAAATAAAGTTTATTGGAATGCAGCCACACTCCTTAATTTACTTATCATCTATGCTTTTGGGCTGCAGTGGCAAAGCTGTGTCGTTGAAACAGAGACATTATGACCTGCAAATCCTAAAGTATTTACTGTCTAGCTCTTTACAGAAAAATTTTGGTGACCTCTCCTCCTGGCTAGTGTTTCTCAAACTGGAGCGTACATACACATTGCCCAGAGAGCTTGTTAAAATGGAGATTCCGATTCACGGGTGATGCCAGCGCTGCTGGCCCGAGGACTGCACGGGGTAGCTGGGAACAAGAGCACTTGGGATAGTGTCATGAAACAAGGGCAGGGCTCACGTGTTTGCAGCTTTTTTCTCTTGGTTTCTTTGTTCATTTATGACTCAGCAGCTCACAAAGCCTGGGCCAGACACAGTTGAAGAATAAATCACTTTATTAGGAAAGGTTCAGCATTATGCAATTGTCTTCCCCTAGTTCCTGGGCCTGCACTCCTCCAGCTCAGCCTCACGTCAGGGGCTCCTCTCCACGTTCCCTAGATGAATTCTACAGAAGTGTGGGTGCTCATGATTTCTTATCTTTTTAAGTATCTTCTGTGGTCACCCCTTACCCACCTGTCCCTCTGGGCAGCCTCCAGCTCTTTCCTTGTTTTTTCAGCGGCTCTTCAGGAAGCTAAATCTGGAGAAGCAAGGCTACTCCAGCAAGAACCCACTTGGATGGATTCTCCTTAGTCTTCAGGTTGAAAGTCCACACGTAGGTGGGTCCCCGCTGACTGGTCTTGTACACGGGACAGGAGTAGACTCTGTGGCGATCCTGCTTATCTGCAGGAATGGCCTTGATGAACATCACAGGCATGGGGGGTGTCAGCTCCTTCAGCTTTGCCTCTGTGATAATCCCAGCCTGAGGACAAAAGCATGAGAAGAGCCATTTTAGATCACACCCAGAGCCCAGCCTGTCACCCTTACCCCTGTCAGAAGACCCAAGGGATGAGAGATGAGGATGGCCTGGCTGCCTGCCTGTATGCTTGTCCTCTTCCAGGTCCTCTCGGCAACACATGAGGGAACGCATCTGATATGTGGAAAACACGTTTCTATTTTTTCAGCCTAAATCACTTCTTGAAGCAGAGTTCCAAAAGCTATTTATCATGTACAGATTAATCCCTCTGGAGCTTGATTCTCTCCTAGTTTGTTCATTCATTCATTTCATAAGCATATTGAGTGCAACTGTTCGCCAGATGTTGTGCTAGGTGCTGGGGATTTAAAGATGATTAAGACACAGATCCTGCCAGCAAATGCTTTAGATTTTAAGGCTTCGGTTATGTCCTGTTTCTTTTTCTTTTCAGTTTCATATGCAAATTCATCAACCCTCTAGAGTGTTTTGACTTTCTGAGCAGAGAACTACATTCTATCCTTACTCATGTAGCAGGGACCTGACCATTCTGTAGCTTTCCAGAGGAGGCCTTCCTATGATTCTCTGAGATGTCTCAATAGAGCTGTCTAGAGCAATTTTTCCTACTACTCCTGAGGAACAAAAAGGTCCCTTAGTAAAATAAACTCGCAAAATGGTGCTTGCCATACTCTGGACTTGACGCTTTGCAACATACACAAGCCCATTGAAGATGAGATGTCCTAGCAGAAAAGAAAACCGTTTAACTTTATTTAATCTAGTGTTTCTCAAATTTATTTGACCACAGAACCCTTTTCTTTGCAACCTATTCATTTCCCATGGTACTAGTGCTTTGTGGAACACACTATGGGAAATGTTGATTCAGAGCGATTCACAGAAGCTTTGTGTCCATGTGACTCTAAGCCCCTTATGCTATGGACAGAGTTTGGTTTGTTTTCACGAAATTTACTTGAAGGAAAGGATGTACCTCTTCGGTTGTTTTAGAGGCTGATATAAAGCATGGTGAGTAATAGAACTAAGGTAAATTATGAGACTCCCTTACCGCCCCCGCCCCCTCAGAATTGAGTGTTTATGGCAAGGAGTAGAAGCAGGGTTAGAATATTTTTCTTTCACATACCATAAAACCAGTGTTTCAAAAGTACATAATTCAGTGGTTTTTAGTATATTAAAAAGTTATATAATCATCATAATTGTCTAGTTCCAAAACATTTTCATCACCCCAAAAAGAAACCATCTGCCATCACCCTTATCAGTGGGGGATTGATAGCTCTAATTATTATGGTTGAATTTCTTTCTTTCTTCAATTCTTTCAGTTTTTTTTTTTTTTTTTGAGACAAAAATCTCACTCTGTTGCCCAGGCTAGAGTGCCGTGGCATCAGCCTAGCTCACAGCAACCTCAAACTTCTGGGTTCAAGCAATCCTCCTGCCTCAGCCTCCCGAGTAGCTGGGATTACAGGCGTGCGCCACTGTGCCCGGCTAATTTTTTATATATATATTTTTAGTTGTCCAGCTGATTTCTGTCTATTTTTTTAGTAGAGACAGGGTCTCGCTCTTGCTCGGGCTGGTCTCAAACTCCTGAGCTCAAACAATCTGCCAGCCTCGGCCTCCCAGAGTGCTAGGATTATAGGCGTGAGCAACTGCGCCTAGCCTAATTCTGTCAGTTTTTGTTTTGTGTATTTTAGGGGCTCTTTTGTTAGGTGCATACACATTTATGATTGTTATATCTTATTGATGGATTGACCTTTTTATTATCACAAAATGTTCTTTTTTGTCTCTATAATTTCTTTCTCTTCTGTCTTTTCTCCAGTGACATCTTTTGTCTTATAAAGTCTATATTGTCTGATATTAGCATAGCCTCTTAACTTTCTTTTGGTTTCTGTTTACATGGCATATCTTTTTCCATCTGTTTACTTTCAACTCACTGGTGTCTTTGAATCTAAAGTGTGTCTCTTGTGAACCTAATATAGTTGGATCATGGTGGGGTTTTTTAGTTTGTTTTTAAAAATTCATTCTGCCAATCTTTGCTTTTTAGTTGTACTGTTAATCCATTTACATTTAGTATAATTACTGATAAAGTAGGGTTTATGTCTGCCACTTTGCTGTTTGTTTTCTATATGTTTATGTCTTTTTTGTTTTTCTATCCATTATTGTCTTTTTCGTGTTAATAGATATATTCTAGTGTAGCATTTAAATTCCCTTGTTTACTGTATCTTTTTGAATTATTTTCCTAGTGATTGCCCTGGAGATTACAATTAACATTTTAATGTATAAAAGTCTACTTCAGATTAATTCTAACTTAATTTCAATAGTATATAAAAACTTTATTCTTATATAGCTCCATTCCCTCTTCCTCCTTTGTGCTGTTTGCATCATTTGAATTACATCTTTGTACATTTGATGCCCATCAACACAGATTTATAATTGCCTCACAGAATTGTCCTTTAAATCAGAGAAATAAAAATTATAAACAAACATGCATTTATACTATCTTGCATATTTGCACATGTAATTACCTTTACCAATAGTCTATTTCTTTACATGGTCTTGTGTTACTGTACAGTGTGTTTTCCTTTCAGTCTGAAGGACTCCCTTTGGTATTTATCGAAGGACTGGTCTGGTAGTGATACATTCTCTCTGTTCTTAAAGTCTGAGAATATCTTACTTTCTTCTTCTTTTCTGAAGATAATTTTGCTGGATATAGAATTCTAGGGTGGACAGTCTTTTATGTTCAGCACTTGGACTATGTCATCTCTCTGCCTTTTGGCCTTCATGGTTTCTGACAAGAAATCAGCTATTATTCTCATTGAGGACCCCTTGTAAGTGATGCACCACTTTTCTCTTGCTGCTTTTAAGATTCTCTCTTCATCTTTATCTCTCACCAGTTTGATTATAATATGTCTAGGTATGGATCTCTGAGTTTATTCTACTTGGATTTCATTGAGCTTCTTGGATGTGTAGATTAATGTTTTTCTTCAAATTTTCTCTTCAGATATTCTTTCTGGCCCTTTATTTCTCCTCTCCTTCTGAAACTCCCACTATGTACATGTTGGTATGCTTGATGGTGTCTCATAGGTCTCTGAGACGTTGAATTTTTCTTCATTCTTTTTTTTTCTGTTTTTAGACTGGATAATCTCAATGGACCTATTTCCAAGTTTGCTAATTTTTCTGTCTGTCCAAATCTGTTGTTGAATTTCTCTATTGAATTTTTATTTCAGGTATTATACTTTTCAACTCCAGAGTTTCTACTTGGTTCCTTTAAAAATATGCATAATTTCTCTCTCTGTATTAATATCCTCTAGTCAGTGATACATTGTTCACATAATTTTCTTTAGTTATTGGACATGATTTCCTTTAGTCCTTGGAACATATTTGAAATAGGTGATTTAAAGTCTTTATTTAGCAAGTCCAGCACTTGGACTTCTTCAGGGATAGTTCCTGTTGATTGCTTTTTTCCTTGTGTATAGGCCCTTCTTTTTTCTTTGCATGTCTCGTAATTTTTGTTGAAGTCTGGACGTTTTAAATAATGTGGCTACTCTGGAAATCTCTCTCTCTGTATGGTTTGTTTTTGTTTGTTTGTTTAGTGACTTTTCTGAATTGATTCTGTAAAGTCTATATTCTTTGTCACGTATGACCACTGAAATGGCCTGCTCAGTTAGCTTAGTGGTCAGCAAATAACTGGACGGAGATTTTCTTAAGTAACTGGGACCAATAAGTCTCAAAGTCTTTGCCAAGGGGCTATGTGTGTTGGAGCATACCTCCAATGCTCAACCAGACAGTTTAAAACTCTGCTAACTTAGACTTCACTTCCCTGCTTTCACAGAACCTCAAAGTTAGCTAGAAGTGAGAGTGTATGGCCTTCTCAAGTCTTCCTTGAGCATGTGCACAGCTCTGGCTATGTGCACAGCTCTACATTAGGCATGGCCTTCTACATTTTGAGGTTTTTCCAAGCCCCCTACGGACATCCCGCTTTCTAGCTTGTCCTTTTGAACTTTTTGGTTAGCCTATTATTTGCTCCGCTGTTATCTGCTGTCTCAGGCAAGCTACAGTGTTAAGCAGTTGTCTTTGTTTTTCAACAAATGCACATGGGGAAAAGGTTGTTGCCTTGGTCGAGTTCCAACTCATATCAAATAAGACAGACTTGTGAGTGTGGTCTTCCAGGAAGCCACTAGAGAGACAAAATAATAACAATTTTTGGGTGGGAGAGGGTTGAGAGATCAAAAATTATGTATTAGGTACAATGTACACTATTTTGGTGACGGGTACACTACAAGCCCTGACTTCACCATTATACAATTCATCCATAGAACAAAAACCACTTGTGTTTCCAAATACATTGAAATTTAAAAAAAGATAATTAAGAAAAATAATGACAACTTTCTGGGAATAGGGCTTTGAAGGTGCTCCCATTCCATTGTGCTGTCTCCAGTGGCTGCCAGTTTGCTGGTTTTCACTGTGATTGTGGCCTATCAGTTTCTTGAGGCTACCTCAGAGCTGGGGATGGGGTGGAGATGGTAATAGGGAAAGTTAAAAGGCTGTAAAGTTTATCCTTACCAAGATTCAGCTGTTTTTCTTAAATAAACACTTGCTTACATTGCTGGAAGCCTTTGGTTTAATTTCCAGAGTTCTGAAAAAGTTGATTCTGACTTTTTTTTTTTTTTTTTTTTGCCAGTATTCTCATTGTTTTATGGAGGAGAAGATTTTTGGAGGTCCTGCTTCTTCCATTCTTGCTGACATCTTTTTGGGATAGAACTTTTAAGAACAAGAGCTCCTGGTGAACAGGTACTGATTTTTGGAAAGTCTTTATTATTTACAATCAGATATGAAAAATGGGGGCTGATGATTGGAATAGATATCCTTTCGTTTCCCCCACAGAGTCATTGCTCTTCCTCTGAGCTTTTCCCCTGCTTTCCTTTTCGTACTTCTCTCATTTTGTTTTTTGTTTTTTTTTTGGGGATTCTGGCTGTGTCTTGCCCTCGGCCACCCTACGTCTGACACAATCCATGTGTGATCTCCACTGACAGAATCTTGTGCAAATGTTCAGGTGGAAAGAGGGAAGTCAACCTCCTTCTCAGGATTCAGGCTGTCTGAACACTGTCCCACTTTACTGTCCTTGTTGGCTCTTGGATTGGTTTCCTAAGGCTGGTGTGACAAATTGCCACAAATGTGGTGGTAAAACCACAGAAATTTATTCTATCACAGATCTGGAGGCTGGAAGTCCTAAGTCAAGGTGTGGGCAGAGCTGGTTCTTCTGGAAGCTCTGAGGCAGAAACCAACCCAGGCCTCTCCTACCTTCTGGTGGTTGCTGGCAATCCTTGGCATTCCTCGGCTTGTGGAGGTATCACTCCTATCTCTGCCTCCACCTTTACAGGGCATTCTCTTCTGTGTCTCCATGTGGCCTTCTTATAAGGGCACTAGTCACTGGGTTTAGGGTCCATGCTAATCCAGTATGACCTTATCTTAACTAACTACATCTGCAAAGACTCTATTTCTAAATAAAGTCTCATTCTGAAGTTCTGGGTGGACATGAATTTTTGGGGGGTACTACTGAATCCAGTACATCTCATGTGCATATTCACACAGCTTCCTGGGGTCTTCCAGATCTTCTCACAGTTTTAGTCCATTAGCTTAGCGTTGACTGCTAGGACTAGGTTAGCGTCACCCGCCAAGTAGAATATTTGCCTAGGCACTCTTTCCAGATCTTGTGTGTAACAAGCATAAACTTGCTCTAGAGTTATCCATCCTTGTTTATTTCATTTATCCCAGCCATCTGTGCCTGCTTGCCAGTTTCTTATCCGTGACAAAACAGCTTCTCAATCTTATGGTGACTACAGTTTTTATTAGCCCTCAGCGAGGAATCCTTTCAAAATGTCACTTTAAATGACATCTACTGGCTCCTCTTTGCTGACATAAAACAACATGAAAGTCAAAAGGGATTCCTGCCTTTTGAGAGCTCATGAATGAGGAAAGCAGACCAGGGAGGTGAAATGATACCCCAAGACACACAGCAGCAAGGACAGCTGACTCCAACACCCTTTGAGCACCGTCTATGTGGCAGGCACTGTTCAAGTGTCTTACGTATTAACTCATTCAATTTTCACAATGAATCTGTTCTCTCATCTAGCAGTTGAGATCTGGAGAGGTGAAAGTATATCTAAGGTCACAGGTACAGTTTCTGGCTCAGATCCAGCCAGTCTGGTTCCAGAGCCCGCACTGTTAACCTCTCCAGTCTGCTCCCTCTGCAAAGCCCGTGTGCTTTGCACCTCCCCTGGCTGGGTAAAAAACGGCCTGATGGCCTCAAGGAAAGAAAGGTTATCTAGGTAAAAAGATGCAGGGGGCCGGGCGCGGTGGCTCACGCCTGTAATCCTAGCACTCTGGGAGGCCGAGGCGGGCGGATCATTCTGACCTCAGGAGTTCAAGATCAGCCTGAGCAAGAGCGAGACCCCGTCTCTACCAAAAATAGAAAGAAATTAATCGGACAGCTAAAAATATATATAGAAAAAAATTAGCCGGGCATGGTGGCGCATGCCTGTAGTCCCAGCTACTCGGGAGGCTGAGACAGTAGGATTGCTTGAGCCCAGGAGTTTGAGGTTGCTGTGAGCTAGGCTAACGCCACGGCACTTGCCCCAGGCAAGAGAGTGAGACTCTGTCTCAAAAAAAAAAAAAAAAAAAAAAAGATGCGGGGGCGCCCCTTTAGTAACCGCACTTTATGGGGGCAGTGCGGATGTGCACGTGCGATGTGTACTCCAGGAGCCCTTTGGCTCATCCCGGGCTTTACCTGTATATCCCAGCGGGCACCTTCCATGAAGAGGCCGTGGACGTAGGCCCCTTCCCGAGGAGGGCTCCTGAACTCCTCTCTGTTCTTCTTTGTCACGTCACATTGCAGGGCCATCTGGTCCAACGGCCACTCGTTCTTGCGGGCCATGGACTGCATGATGGCAGTCAGAAAGGACTGGGGGTTGAAGAAGCCTGTGAGCCACACAGTGGAGGGCATTGCAAAGTCCCCCGTCCAGGCCTCCAGCTCCCTGATTCGGTTGAGGAGATCCAGAAACCAGGCTGCCAGGCCCGCTGTGGAAGGGTAGGCTCGCCTGGCCCAGGGTTCTGGCACCGTATCTAAGTACAGGGCATTCTGTAAGTTCTCCATGTCGCTGGTCATGGTCAGCTCCCCCTGAAGACAAAGAGTGAGAGGGGAGAGAGTGAGGGGCTGGAGGTGGGGTGTCCCTGGAAACAACCGGCCTCAGAGACCTCTGGCTCATGGCAGCCAGGCAGATGGGAGATGACTCCAGGGTGGGTCACACGATGACTGTTTTTGTGTTGTACTTGCTCTGCAAGGTTTATCTCACAGAGGCTGGTCCTTGAAAACCCTCCCTGCTCTGGTGATGTCGGTCTTACCTGTCCACTGACATGGTTTCAAAAAACACAGTTGCTTCCCATAGCGGACATTAAACCACCTGTGTGTTCCATGCTGCACGGCCCTACCGTAAAGTTTGAGTTCCACCATTCCCATGTGAGCAGCTTAGAAACCCAGGAAGCAAAGATCTACACTCCCCCAAATCAAGGATTTCCTCCAGAAATCGAGCTACTAGGTACATAGTCAATTTTAAGGGATCCTCTTTCAACTGTTAGATGGAATTTGTAAAGAAAGGTTTAACCTGAAAACCATCTTTAAATTAAACTTTGTAGCTTTGGCTCTGCCAAAAATCTGAGGCACTTTCTCGAAGACCCCATTTCTGCTGTAATGGTTTCTGTAACAGGTGTTAGTGTGTCCAACAGGGTTTGGCTCTCTTACTAAGGACAGACTGCTAAAATGTGAGAGAAGTCTCCACCTGCATTGGACTTAGAGTCACCTTGCCTGTGGGACGGGAGACTGCCATCATGGAGTACTAGGTCCAATTCTTTCTCCTAACTTTTGAAACTGTTAGAAAGAGTCGAGCGTACTTACCTCAAGATGAGCATATTTCAGTGTCCAGAGTGGTAGCCATAAACTCCTGATTTATAAGAAATAGACTAAACTAACAACTTCTTTATGAACTTCCCACATTGGATGCAGTTATCATAGATACACTTTCTTTTGTTTTTTTTTTTTTCACTCTTTTTTAAACTTTTTTTTTTTTTAAACTTTTTTTTTTTTTAATTTAGGTCTTCCGATGAGGACTGGAAAACCTGCTAGACAAATTCTAAGCTGTAACACTCGGATACACGTTCTATGCTGTAGTGTCTGGTGGCTGGACTACTTTAAGATATTAGTACCTTAATACTTTAAAGAAAAGACAGACATCCCTAATCAGACCAGTGCCAGATATGCCACCCGGAATGAGTACAGCCTGAATTACAGATTTTTTCCCCTTGAGTAAAAGCACTTTATTACAGGGCATTATTATTATTTTCTATAATTGTATCCAGCGTGTCTACTCAGATGTATTGTGGTGACTGACCAGAGCAGCGTGTTGTGAAGGAATCTGAAGCCACATCCAGGCTCCGTGGTGGTCTAAGTGCCCTGTATCTGCCACCAAAGTTTATCATTTTCAACCACACACAAATTAGGTGAATGAATTTATTCTGGTAAACTTCCTTAAGAGTCTGCTGAAATTAATACCACTATTAGGTTAAAATAGAAAAAATTGTTCCCTTTGTTTAGAATCTCTGCTTTAGTGTATGCAGGCTTTTAAAAGGAAGAAGTAATATACTACTTGTATATGTCAGCCCAAATCAAGCTTCTGTATGATACTCATGTCTGCATTTGTGACAATTCATTATTATATGCAATTTATAACTTATGCGATAATTTCCCATAAAATAGCTGATTATTTAATAAAGTAACATTGAGCATAAAGAACAAATTTAGTGCAAAGGGCAACATACATGATCAAAGAAGGTCATACCCTTTGTTCTATGAGACCCGTCTGTGTAACTATTTCTTGCCTTACTGCACTGTCTGGGCCCTCCATTACAATGAGGCGTAACAGGGATGAGGTGGACATCTTTGCCTTGTTCCCAAACTGAGAGAGAAACCATTCAGTCTTCAGCATCCAGTAAGTTTTTCTCAGATGTCCTTTAAATTGAGGAAATTTCCTTTCATTTCTGTTTTTCTGATATTGTAAGATAAAGATTTGGTGTTAAATTTTAACAAATGCCTTTTCTGCATTTATGAAGATGATAATATGATTTTCTTATTATGATGAACTCATTAATATGATGAACTCATTGATTTTTTTCTTTTCTTCTTTGTTTTTTTTTTTTTTTTTTTTTTAAGAGAGACAGAGTCTCGCTCTGTTGCCCAGGCTGGAGTGCGTGGCCCGATCATAGCTTATTGTAACCTTGAACTCCTGAGCTCAAATGATACTCCTGCCTCAGCTTCCCGAGCAGCTGGGACTACAGGCATGTGCCGCCACATCGGCCTAATTAAAAAAACTTTTTTTTTTATAGAGATGGGGTCTTACTATGTTGCTCAGGCTGGTCTCAAACTCCTGACCTCAAGTGATCCTTCTGCCTCAGCCTCCCTAAGTGCTGGGATTACAGGCACGAGCTACCACGCCTGGCCCATTGATTGATTTTGAATGTTAAAACCAGTCTTATATTCCTGGGATAAACCTATTTGCCCACGGTATAATATCTTTTTCTTATATTGTGTGATTTGATTTTGTTAACATTTTGGTAAGGATTTTTGCATTTGTGTTTATGAAGAAAGTTCATCTGTCATTTTCTTTTCTCATAATGTCTTTGACTTGGGTATCAAGTTAATTCTGTCTTCACAAAATTTGTTGGGAAGTTTTCTCTGTGCTTTTTGTTGTTGTTGTTAAATAGACTATTTTTTAGGGCAGTTTTAGTTTCACAGCAAATTGAGCAGAAGGTACAGAGATGTCCCATATACCTTCTGCCTCCACACATGCATAGTCTTTGCCACCATCGACATCCCCCACCACAGTGGTACATTTTTTACGAGTGATGAACCCACATTCACATCATTATCACCTGGAGTTCATAGTTTACATCAAGGTTTGCTCTTTGTGTTGGATGTTCTCTGTGGTTTGGGCAAATTTGTAATGACATGTATCCACCATTCTAGTATTACATAAATACGGTATCATACAGTATCATTATAGTATAATGACATGTATCCACCAGTATAGTGTCACATCCAACATTATTGCTTCGGTATCCTAAAACTTCTCTGGGCTCCACCTTACTCATGCCTTCTTCCCCCTTAATCTCTGGCAAACATTTATTATTTTTTACCGTCTCCATAGTTTTGCCTTTTGTAGAATGTCATATAGTTGGAATAATATAGTATGTAGCCTTTTCAGATTGACGTCTTTCATTTGGTAATATGCATTTAGGTTTCCCCCATATCTTTGCACAACCTGATAGCTCATTTTTTTTAGCACCTAATAATATTCCATTGTAGAGATGTACTGAAGTTTAATTTGTTCACCTACTGAAGGACATCTTGGTTGCTTCCAAGTTTTGGTGATTATGAATAAAGCTGCCCTAAATATCTGTGTGCAGGTTTTTGTATGGTGCTTTAAAAAAATTAAATCAAACTTTTTTTTTTTTGAGATGGGGTCTCACTATGTTGCCCAGGCTGGTCTCAAACTCCTGGGCTCAAGTGATCCTCCCACCTCAGCCTCCTAAGCAGCTGGGATTTCAGGCATGTGCCACCACACCCAGCTAAATTTTTAATTTTGAGATAATCATAGATGCACATGTAGTTTTAAGATATAATACAGAAAGATCCCGTGTACCCTTTATCCAGTTTCCCCTAATGGTAACATCTTGTAAAACCACAGTATAATATCACAACCAAGATATTCACATTGATATAGTCAAGATAGAAAACATTTCCATCACCACAAGGATGCCATGTGTTGCGCTTTTATAGCCACAAACACTTCCATCCAGTCCCCACCCTTATTCAAACCCTGAGCAACCACTAATCTATTCTCCATTTCTATTAATTTGTCATTTCAGAGATGTTACGTAAATAGAATCATAGAATATATAACCTTTTGGGATTGGCTTTTTTATTCAGATCAATTCTTTGGAAATTCATCCAGGTTTTTACGTATATCAATAGTTTATTCCTTTTCATTACTGAGTAGTATTCCCTGGTATGTGTGGTAGGCAGAATAATAGTCTGCCCTCGTAGATGTCTGCATCCTAATCCCTGGAACCTGGGACCATGTTACCTTCCATGGCAAAGGGGACTTCACAGATGTGAGTTAAGGAGCGTGTCCTGCTCCCTGAGCTGTAGCCTCGAAGCTGCCTCCATCTCGTGCAACGGAGGGCTCACTTTCCTTGTTTCCTTTCTTTCGAGTATCATAGCCTTATGCTACCTGTTGTCTGGTATCTGAAAACTGTTTTTCATAGTTCGTCTGATTTTCTAATTATTTAAAGTGGAAAGGTAAATCTGGTTTGTTGGCCATGAGCAGAAAACCATGAGTCACTTTTAAGCACCACCTCAATAATACTTTTCAGAGATTACTATCGCAGTTGTAAAATTTGCTTTTTAAATCAGTACCTTTCTCTGTTTAGGGGGAAAAAAAAACCTCTAAATGTGTAAAAGGAATTATTCGAAAACGTAAACTCACCATGACTAATCCACGCCACTAACTTTTAATGGACTGATTACAGTGTGTGTGTGTGTGTGTGTGTGTGTGTAATTTTCCAAATCCCTGATTTAAAAAGTCAAGCCTGTTGACTTCACAGGCTACGCAGTATTTGCAGTGGTGAGCAAACAGATTAAACAGAAAGACATATACTGAGGATGTAGTTGACTTCTCTCTCTCTACTTAGACCCACACCCACAGCAAACAGAGAGCTTTACTAGTTTTTTTTCTCTCCCAGAAATGTACAGCATTTAGAAAGGAGTCCGCATCTGAGAGTTTGCAGTTTAGCTGAGGAAGCAGAGTTCGTATTTGTGGAAAAGACTTGAGCGATGACTAAAGCCATGCAGGCACGAGTGCACATTAACCCAGGAGCAGGCTGGATCTACGAGCTGGGGAGTGCACAAGAGCAGGGTAAGCACAGTCACGTGGAATTAGTCACGGGAAGGCTTATTTATAGGATATGTTTACAGGTGGGTTTCTAGGAAGGACCGAGCCTTCGCCGGGGGCAGAGGCCGGGACGGCTATTGCAAATGTGTGCCAAGACAGCCCAGGCCCGCACTGCACCAGAGACGGCGGTGGCTGAAGCACGGTGCCCTCTGGGGGTGCAAAGGAGCCCCCATCAGTGGTTCCCAGCACTTTTTTTCTAACAAACATGGCGGACTATGCCCAGTCACAGAACGGAATGATCCGCATGCCTGGCTTTGATGAGGCTTCACTCCTTCCACCCATGAAGGAGACTCCCAGTCAGGAGAGTGAGAGTGACGGACGCCAAAAGCAAGGGAAAGCGCTGATGCAATGCACCTGAAGGCCTGAGCAGCACAGAGGGGTGGGGTGGTGGCCCGTGGAACCACTGAGCCGGGGTGCAGGCGGCCCCAACAGTACGTCAGGCTAACACAGCAACTTCTCCGTGGGAGGCAGCTGCAGCCTCCAGGGTTGACAGGCAGGAAAGACCCCTGCTGTGGACTGAGCTGTGTTCCTGCCTAACTCCTACGTTGAAGCCCTCCCCGCCCCCCTCCCATGTGGCAGTACTGGAGAAGGGGCCTTTAAAGAGGTGACTGAGGTTAAATGAGGTCATAAGGGCGGAGCCCCAGTCTGATAGGAGAGGAGGAAACCTCAGTCTGTCCCTCCCCTCACTTTCTGTCTTTCCCTCTTCCTTTTGTGGACACAGAAAGAAGGCAGCTGTCTGCAAAGCCCAGAAAACAGCCCTCACCAGAAACTGAATCTGCCGGCACTTGCTCTTGGACCTCCAGAACTGTGAGAAATAAAAGTCTGTTGTTTAAGCGACCCAGTCTGTGGCATTTTGTTGTAACAGCCTGAGCCAACTAAGCCAGCCCTGGAGAAGAGACTCTGGAGAGCGGTCAGTGGGAAAAGTAATTGCAATGAACTGAAAAATTGGCTTTTAAGAGCCACAAGCCATTCTAGGGACAGGGGCTAGAATTCACCTTTGGGGGGAAGGACGAGGTGCTGTTCTTTGTGGGATAAGTACCTGATGATCTCTTTAGCAAACACATCTGCAAGGCAAGCCCTCACCCATTGTTCTTGGTCTTCCATTGCAACACCCAAGTGCAGAGCTTTAGGCCTACAGTGTCTCACATGATAGCCCCTAGCCACACGTGGCCATTTAAATGCAAGCGAATTAAAATTATAAAATTAACAATCTAGTTCCTTACTCATATTAGCTACATTTCATGTGCTCCATAGCCACATGTGAACTTATTAGTATAGATACGGAAGGTCTATGTCATCACAGAAAGCTCTAGAGGACAACACTTACTGCAGGCAGAAAGGCTAAGCTTTCAGTTTGGCAATGAAAACCGCAGTATGTACGTTTTTGCCAGGGCTATGTTATAAACCCTGTATATGACAGTTTTAATAAAACAGTTTGTGTGCATGTGATAGTGCTACTTGCTTGCTAATCTGCAGTTAAGAAGATAATGTAGAGAAGTCACAGCTCATTACAAAAAACAAAGTCCAATGGACTTAAAAAAAAAAAAGGATAGGCCACACTGTATTTATTTTTCCCTTTAAAAATTTTAAGAAGTTTTCATTGGCCAATGTGCATCCATGGTTATAAAATACCTTTACATGCTATACAGCAAAATAAATACTTCTATTAAATTTGCTTCTCTACAAAATTGTTTGGGTTTTATTAAATTTGGAGCATCTATGGGAGTATATCATACTTGTGAACATCATCTGTCATGTGAGTTGATGGGGCAATAAAGGCCTCCATCCTAGAGTTGTCCCATAGCACGAGCCATCAGAACTCGGAATGTGTCAGAGCGTAGGCTTCTGGCAGTGCTGGGCTAAGTGTGGTGAAAGTGTCCTGGTCCTTTGGCACGTACTCGGAGGACCATGCCGGAGTGAGACAGACACAGAGGAGCTCAGATGGAACTCCGGACTCTGCCAGCTGCTGTCTGTTTACTCGCACAGAGAATCCTTTGTTTCTGGTTATCTCCCTGGGCTAAGTCAACAGCTTACTGTGTGTTGCCACGCCTCACACACAGATGTGCTGTTTCTGAGAACAGTGAAGCCATTTAAGCTCCTCTCCAAGTTCTGTTACAAGAAGAAATGATGTTCTTAAGAAAAGATTCAGATATATGCAATATGGAGGATTCTTAGGGCAGTGAAACTACTCTGTATGATACTATAATGGTGGATACATGTCATTATTCTTTTGTTCAAACCTTTAGAAAATGCAACCCCCATGCACACCACGGACTCTGGGCAATAATTATGTGTCAGTTGTAATAAATGTACCACCCCGACGGGGGTGTTGATAATGGGGGAGAGATAGCTCACGTGTGAGAGCAGGGGGGTATGTATATGGGAAATCTCTGTATCTTCTGCTCAGTTTTGCTGTGAACCTCAAACTGCTGTAAAAAAATAAGGTCTAATAAAAAATTTTAAAATATGCAATCCTTAATTTTTAACACCCTTCAGAAATCTAAAATCATTTTGATAGCAGAGGAACATAAAATGTGTAACTTGGCTTTCTTAAAAATTTCTCACATCTGCTTATAATAAGATTATAATTTATTCTGACAATGATTTTGCATTACTAATTGCACAAGTGATGGAACCTTAAAGAATGTACTATCTCTTAGGTATTGCCAATTTGACAGTGGAACAGGAACAGTTTATGAAAAGAAGAAATCATCCGCCTTGTAGGTGGGTTTCTGAACTCAGGTATTCCAGGACCTTGAGTAGAGGTAGAATGGACTCTTGCAGAGGCTGAGCTGAGAAGAAACCAGTGAGAACTCCACCCCCAATTCACCAAGTGAACTTGTGTCCCCTTCTTAGGGGGAAAGGGGTATATCTACAAACTCCAGGCCAACCTTTTCTGAAAGGTGTTCAGAAAAAAATTAGTTTCCTGAGATGTTGCCAGACTGGTGGCAGGTGGCGTGGACAGGAAGATTCCGTGGCCAACTCTGGGTATGTGGGCCCTTCTTAAAGATCCAAGATACGCTGAAGGAAAGAAACCGCTTGTGTTCATTCAAGCCTGAGTTTCTTAAACTCCTCTGGCCTGGATCTCATGTAACACCAGTGAATATCTGTACTTACCTGCTCACAGGTCAAGAGTCAACAAAAAGAAAACTTAAAAGAAAACACTGGACCCTTCTCTTGTTGAAACTGCAAAGGGGTTTCAGTCTAGGTCCAGTTACTCATTGCACAAAGATCCAATTATTAAGACGAGGATTGCCAAGGAAGAAAGGAATTTCTAATATGATACACATCTTGTTGGGAGAACAGGAGAAACTGCCTCACACCTGTCTCCCTGACTAAGGGATGTCATGAGCTTTCAAAGGAGGGGCCACATCCCTTGGGACAGGGCATAGTGTATCTCACAAGGGGCTTTGCTTTGGGGCAGGTTGTGGGGGATGGTGAATCTTGGCATCAGGAAGTCTGCCCTGGGGCCTTCACAATCTCCTTTGTCTTGTAGAAAATCCATTAGTTCAGGCCTGGTGTGGTATCTCACACCTATAATCCCAGCACTTTGGGAGGCTGAGGCTGGAGGATCTCTTGAGGCCAGGAGTTTGAGGCCAGCATTTCTGGGAAACAACTCAAAGGGTCAAGTAGTTAAGGGAGAGGATTATAAAAACATATAGGGGTTCATGGAGCCAGTAACACTCTTAAGAAAATGCTGCACTTTAGGGTCCTGTGACGTGCGTCCTTGGTGTCAGCACTGCAGGGGAAACTCTGGGAGAACGACAGGCTGGGTGGCACCTTTTCATGGATATGAGTGTTCTCTGGCTGTGACCTGAACCACATTATTCATCCCTATAAATCAGTGTTTTCATAATCCCTCTTTGGTATAACACAGTGTAAAAACCTCATTTTTCCTGTAGGCCTTCATTTCTTTAAATCAGGATGCCAGTTACAAGCTCAGATTGCATAGGCTCCAGTCCAGACACAAAGACTCAAACTTACATGGGTGAGGCCAGGAGCCTCCATTTGGAAAGGGCACCTCTGGTGCATCTGAAGCAGCTGTTGCTCTGGGCTCACAGTCATGTAGCCGGTATTCAGTCCACAAAGGACCAGGGGACAGGGCAGTGACACCCAGGTACTCCCTCCTTGGCGGGGTCCATGCTGCCCCTGTCCTGAGGGTCAGCTCCTCTCCACTCTTTCTTCCCTGTGAAGACGTTCTTTGCAACTAGCTTTGATTTGTACAAGACACGGGAGTTGCAGAGATGGGAAGGAAGTATGATAAGGGTTCCAGTCCTTCCAGTCCGGCTTCCAGGCTAAGGTTGACAGCAGCCTGCCCACTGAGGTATTCTGATATAGAGTCCCAGATGGCCAAAGGCGTATGGGCCAAGGGGGGTGATTAAAGGGCCAAAGCATGGTTCCCCTTCCAGACCTGAACTATTAAGTCAACATGCAGTGCATCCGAGTAAAGAGCCAGAATAGATCCCCAAGAGAGCAAGCCGGACTTTCAGCGTGAATATCTGTGATAGGACGGCCTTGCTAATAAACTATCTAACGGAGAAAAATAAACTAACTCGAAGTCTCTAAGATTAACCACAGGGACCTTAACTCGCTGTCTTTAAGATTAATCACATGGGTCTTAACTCTCTGTCTTTGCAAATTAACAGGAGATTGTTTTTACAGCATTTGAAAAGAGCTGAGCAGCCAGAAAGGAAGTGTAAATCCTCCTCCTCTACGCTTGCCAGACCAGTCACCAGACTGCATTGTTACGCTAGTCCCCAGGAGAAGGTGGAAAACGAACACCCTGACGTCTCACAGCTGTCTCCTGCTAATCGGTCTGCAGCCATCAATTTGTCTTTACCCCTTTACAACTCCCCGGTAAACAGCCCAAGCCACTTGTCCTCCATCCAGCACCCTTCTTTTCTTTCACTTGCGTGCTGTGTCTTTCTCCCATTTTCTCTCGGGAAAAGTAAAACAAACCTCTTCTTTCTATCCTGATTTTTGTGGGTTGAGAATCTTTCTCCACCTGTGCCATGAGCTCCCACCCTAACAATCTTCACGTGTTTAAAAACAAACTTTGTCAGTCACGAGGGGAAATCAGTCACTGAAGCACAGGAAAAAAAGCTCGATGCCATTAAACATTTCAGTAACAAAAAATAGTTCCCAGCCCCACCCAGATTCTGGGCTGGGCATGACTCCATCTACGATATGCACTGCCCGAATGAAACATAATGCATACACAGTTTTGAGCCACATGGGTCCTTTACAATTTTCTGGTATCCACATTTAAAAAAGTAAAAAAAAAAATGGTGTACTTAATTTTTATATTTTACTTAACTAAATAAATATATCTGAAATATCGAATATTATTTTGATGTATAACCAATATAAAATTACTAATGGCATATTTTACATTATGGAGTCTTATGTCTTTGAAATCTGGTGTGTAATTTACACTTACAGCGCATCTCAATTTGGGCTAACCATGTTTCAAGCCTCAATAGTCACCTGTCATTAGAGCTACTGTATTGGACAGGACAAATCTAAGAATCTGTTTTTTTTATATAGTTTTTCTACATAGGCAGAGAATTTTCTGGGAAATATGCTATCAGTATATGGCCCTTTGAAAGTTATACCAGTTGTTATTTTAAAAGAATAAATTGGCTGTTGGAGATTTTGTACATTAGGCTTTTGTGTGTTTGGTTAGTGGGGGTCAGTACTCTGTTCATCAGCTCTAGGATACTCACAGGACCTGGTTCTTCATCATGTCAGGCCGAGAGCCAGATGTCTGACTGTGGTGAATTCCCATAGGAATCCCTCTCTGTTTGTGGCCAGCGGCCTTCCCCAGGTGACTGCCCTCCGCTACCACTGCTGTGTACTCTGAGCTCCCACAGTCCTCAGGGCCTTACGGTGCTGTGCCCCTCAGTTCGTCTAATACTTTTAGGGTAGACATTACAGCCTCCCATCCAGCCAATTATGAATTACTGTGAATGAAGATTTCTTTAGCATTAATGCTAAGAGTATTGACTTACTGACTTAAAAGCTAGGCATTTTCTAACTTCGGTGCCCAGTCTGGGCAGAGCATTTGGGTTTGCCTGGTCAATGTGTCGGAGAACAAGAGTTGCCCCATGTCTTCCTACGCTCAACCTGAAATAGTCCCTGAACTCTAAAGTGACTGTTTAAGAGAGAAAGTAAAGCGTCTCCCTGAAATGTATAAAACCAAACCAAGAATGGAAAAGCAAACACCACATGTACTCGCTATTAAATTGGGAGCAACTGATGGGCGCACATGTGCACAGAGGGAAGTAAAACTCAGCGGAAATCAGCGGGGCGGGGGGGGGGGAGGAGGGGAGGGGGAAAAACCTCCCTAATGGGCACAATGAACACTGTTTGGGTGACGAGCACACCTATAGCTGGGACTCAAGCATTGCAAAAGCGACCCATGTAACCCAAAACATTTGTACCCCCTTAATACCTTGAAATAAAAAAACAAACTGTAACCCAACCGTGGTGAGACCACTTGCTCAAGGCTTCTTGGGCATGGCTCTCTGGGCTGTGGCCGCACATATTTGATTCAGAATAAACCTCTTTAAATTATTTTATGGAGTATAGGTTCTTTTTTGTTGACAGCCTCAAGCAGAATTTCCTCTTTCCTCCCTGCCCCTGCCGGGCAAGCTGGTCAGCAAAGCCAAGCACGTCTTCCCCACGTTCCCGGGGGAGGCTTGGAGCTGAAGTTCCTCACTGCTCCTTTGAACGGACCCTGCCGGACGCGGACCTCCGCCCCTCGCTCATGGGCCGGACCATCCTGACCAAGCCCCTCCTGACCAAGCCCCCCTTCGGCTGTCCCCTCTCCTAGTCCCAGCTCCGGCCAGCTCAGCTTCATCCCTTCCCTCGTCTTTGAAATGCGCCCTTCTCTGGACTCGGCTGCCACCTCCTTTGCACCTTGCTTTGGCCACAAATAACCTCTGCCCAGCATTTTATTCTACCCACTTGCCTTCACGCTGTGCTTCACAAGCTTGACTCGTCCCGAGAAGGACCCGGCTGCTGGTTACAATTATGGATTTCCAGGCCCCATCTGCAGAGGCTGTAGGACAGGAGCGTGGAACTGGGAACGTGAATTGTGATCGAACCTCCAGAGAGCTGGATGACCAGGCCAGCATGAGGGACTGTCCTCATGAGACTGGATTTTGACAGGACGGCCGATTTGAACGGAGATTGCCCTCTGTCCTCTAGTTCAGAGGGACCAGGAGAAAAAGGTCCCTGCTGCTTCTGGGTCTTTGTTCTGTCACCTGTTGGAAGTTCACCCTATCATTCTTGCTTGCCTGGGTGGACCTTTTGCTCCAGCCAAAGCAGGCTGACCCCTGGAATGGGCTTTGGGCTCCTCTGCTCTGCGCCTCTAGAAACCTCTCCCCCTCTAGAAGCCTGTCCCGCTCTAGAAGCCTCTCCCCCTGTGGTCACCTGCTGCAATCCTACCCTTCCTCCAGGAGCCCCACAATGCGCTTTTGCTTGGGCCCTTTCCTCATTCCACATATAGCATTTATTTCTCCTTTCTTCTCTAGCATCTCTCTGTGTGGCACTTAATTAATTCCACTCTGCATTACGATCCCATAAGACTGTCCCTCGGGAGGCGGGGGCTCCCCTTCCTGTCTCCTCGCACCCGCCGGCATGCAGCGCCAAGACTCGCCCGAGGAGCTCATCAGTCTCCACTGCTTGGACCAGACGGAAAGGAAAGAGAAGCGCCTCCCACCGCCCCGCTTCATTTCCGCCCAGGCACGCGCTGAGATGCACGACACAAAACCGCGGCGAAGGCTCCCGGAAGAAAAATGAGCGAACGAATCGGAAGTCAAACGGGCACCTAGGCTGCGCCGTTGCATGGATTCCACGCCGCGAGCGCGGCAAACCCACGCGGGATATCACTGTCATGCACCTGCGCGCCGCAGTCAGGGGCTGCACAGCAGGACGGGCACAGCCCTTGCTGACTTTTGAGACTGCTCTGTGGAATTCTGTTATTTCATTTGATCACAAGCTGGCACAGATTTTGGAAACATTTCCCAACACCGTCGGTCTTCAATGTCCCCTTCCTGCCTCTCCTTCCTTCTGATCCCCTCCCCACCCCCATACCGGGGTGTGGATAGGGGAGAAAGGAAATTTAGAGATTAAACCAAGAAAGCCCCACTGACCTAGGTTTTGCAGTGTGTTTCATAGTCTCTATGGGACCGCACGTGAAAAAAGCCACATTGTTTTCCCTACGTGTACGTGACCCTTGTGTAACCCCAAGAACCAGACAAAGGCACCAGCATGTTCCACACCTGGACTCCCAGGGCTTGTCTGAGTGTTCACTGCCAGCTACAAAACCGGGTTCTCACTTCCCTTCTGCTGGGACTACGGTTCTTTTAGTAAACACACCGGTGGAAACGGACGGCGGTCAGTTTCCTCACTCCTAAAGGCAGCAACAGCTCCCGTTTACCTGTCATCCAGGTGAACAGTAGCAACAGGCTCTGTGCAAGGCGCTCACATCACCTCATGGCGACTAATGTAAACTTACGTAGGTCATTGGTAGTAGAAACAGCAGACCCTTTCCTTGCTGAAATTGTCAGAGATTGTACAATATCTTGGTGTTTTCAGACAACCCCATGGCCAGATGTAGTTTCTGGGGAGTAAGACCTTTTGGGGCATTTAGGATGCTGGAGGACAACTGCCCTCAGCTCCCAGGTCCCCTGGTGTTCCCCCCTCCCCATGGGGGTCCAACAGTGTCCTACAGCAATGTCCTTCCCCGTCTCCCCAAGACCTCGGTCACCTTTAAGCCGAGGTCCAGCTGCCTCAGTGAGCGCTGAATCTCTCTGGTGAGGACGTTCATCCGCTCGCACTCCTGCAAGGCAACTACGACGTAGGGGGTTTGCTCCTCCACTCTGGCCGTCAGCTCTGGCATGTTAAACTCGTCTGTCACCCGCTCCAGTATTTCTTCCAGCACAGCCTTGACCTGCCCACAGCAGGAAACGCAGGGTTAAGGAGGGGCTCTCTTCCCCAGGAGCACTCCATCCTTCTGCAGGGTGGGGCCGGAGATGCCCATCACCATCTCCTGCTGCCCCCAGCCCCAATGCCCACACCGTGGGGCTGTCCTCTTGCCTGCTTGCCTGGGGCAGCCAGGTCAGGGTCAGGACTGCCCGCAGGATGACCTCTCCCGAGGCTGGCCTGCTCCCTGTGACTTGTGCGGCCAGCTGAACGAGATGCACACAGATGCCTCTCTAAGAACTGGGAGCCGAAACACTCCAAGGCCGACCCAGGTAGCTATGGGAATTAACCTGGAAGACAGCCCTTGTGGGCCTCGTGCAGTTGGAGCGGTGAGCGCCAGTGACGAACATGTCTGTTTCCATCTATATCCGTGCCCGTATCCACCTATCCACACACACTCAGTTCTGAGTTTCTATGAGGCAATACTGTGGTTTTTATCATTCGGTTCTGGAAGAAGCACACCCATCTATCTTGTAAACCTCCCCTTCCACCCCACGATGCCTTTGCCCACACAGCCCAGCTGCTAATTAGACCAGGGGAGCTGCAACAACCAGGGTCTCTGTCCTGGAAAATTGGAATTGCGGCTCAGAGATTCTGAGTCAATTCAGGGCAAGCACTTGGGGGCTGAATCTGCCATTTTGGAGCAAACAAGTAAGCCCAGGAGGTCTGTCAGCAGGGAAAGAAAAATGAAACAAACGCAGACATGATAGAGCACGTGGCCAGCAGATGGGGGCGGGGTGGGGGTGGGGAGGGAGTGAGCACCAGCCCTTTCCAGCATCCTGGGAGCTGAGCTCTGCTGTTTCTGTCCGTCACCACCTCGCCCCCCTTCTAGGAACAGGTCCCTATCTCCTTACGAAATCACCCCTTCCCTTGTTTTGGGGGATAGTCAATAGGCCCAGCCTCCCCGGACCCAAGTTAGGCCAATCAGACTTTCTTTCCCAGGAGTACAAATAACTGAATCTCATGCCTGGAATCCAGGGAGCCCCACGCAGGGTGGAGGTGCCCAGAAAGGACCGTCCACGCTGCTTCGTCCCTGGGACTGCAGAGCCACTGTGGTGTTTGTCCTTTCTTGGGTTGACGCCTTTGATTTGGTGAGCTATTTCTTGCCTACTTCAGCTAAATGGGTGTCTATTGCTTGCAACCAAAGCACCTTGACCGAGTTAATACAATTCCGCGATGCGTTACCCGAGCGAACATGAGCAAGTCACTAAGGCCTCAATTTTCTCAATTGTAAAAATCTCCAAGAATGTCTTTCTCCTCCTGCTGCCTCTTTCCCAGCTCCCGGGTTGATGCAAAGATCAAATCAAACGAGTTGATGAGCGTGGTGGTGTCCGAAAGCTATAAAGAACTATATAAGGGTGAAGGATGATAAATATTCACCCTGCCTGGTATTGTTAACATACAATACATTCTCTAGGAAAAGAGCTGATGTTAGAAAAAAACACTAAAAACCCATCGCCCTGTCACAAATGGGTCTTTGGTGCTGTCATAGCAAGAACTGGAATGGAATTTTAATGGCACCTGTGAGCTGCTGCTGGGGCAGAAGACAGATGGCCGAAATTACGGCATAGTTCTGTCTCTGGAGCAGAATTTGAAGAAACAGTCCTGTATCAGTGAGCTTCCATTTGGACATTATTCACAAGGAGATGAAAAGACAGTCTGGGGGTATTGTTCCAAAATACACGGGATGTGGGGGTGCACCGTTCCATTCTGTCTCGGATCTGACTGCGGAGGGTTTGGGGCCTGCAGGGAGAGGGCTGACAGGAAGAGGCAGCTCCACAGACATACACAGGACCTTTCGCTTGGGGAACCCAGAGGCCCCTTTAGATGGGAGCAGTGGGTTCCCAGGGATGGGGTCCACTCTATTTCCATAAGCAATCACCTCTGATTTTTTTTTCTTTTTGGAAAAGTAATAAATGCTTACCAGAAAAATCCAAACATTCCAGATACATAAGATATTAGAAGCAAAATCTTCCCACAATCTTGACTCTTCTCCCAAAGGGGGAAAAATACTGTTAAACTGTTATATTTTTTGGTTTATATCCTTGCAGATGTCCTTCAGTGCATATAACTCTATCCCTCTAACACCCACCCACCCATCAATTATCCATCCACCACCCACCCACCCAGCCACCCACCCATCCATCCACCACTGTGTCTCTCATGTCCATCTCTCATGCCTGCCTTCCTTCTCGCTGTCTCTCGGATCAAGACTTTGTGCGTGTGTGTGGAGTGTGCGCCCTCTCAGTCATGTGCTACTGACAACGAGATGCTCTCTCTGGGCTTTGGCTCTTTGCCCCTCCTCTTGAGCTGCGATGTGGGTGGGAAGCACCCAGCTCATCGGAACACGTGGGCCATGTGAGAAACACCACCACGGGTGAGAACTGGGACACTACACAGGTGGACGTGCACCCAGTAACCTGCACACTTGTCCCACAGGGCACCGTGCATGGCAAGTAACTGATCACAGTTCATAGCATTTCTGAACACACACACACACCATTTCTTCAGTTACCTGGGGGAGAGAGTAAGGAAATGATCAGAGTTAGAAGCTTCTTTGAACCTTTTTGGTTCGAAGCATTCAAAACTTTTTGTACATATGGGGTCTTGCTAGGTTGCTCAGGCTGGTCTTGAACTCTTGGCCTCGAGTGATTCTCGTGCCTTGGCCTCCCAAAGTGGTGGGATAACAGGCGCGAGCCACCACACCTGGCCTTCTTTGAACCTTGACTGAGGAATCCTAAGTCTATTACTTATATAGTCCCAGGCTTTTTCATTTTTAGAGCTAGGAATGTTTTTCACTGTGGGTGGTTTGTATTCTTCCCTTCATTCCCAAATTACGTCTTGTACATCAAGTAGTGGAAAAGGCTGCGGAGTGTGATTTAAAGCAGCGTTCTCAAAGTGTGCTCACCTCATCACAATCACTGGGTTGCCAGTGCCAGGGCCTGACCCAAGGCTTTGGAATCAGAATTTCAAGCTTTCTAGCTCGTTCTTAGGTGTATTAAAATGTGAGGACTACTTGTGACACTAGTCCATACCTTTAAACAAAAGTCCAACCCCTTTAGTATCAGTCAGTTTGCTTTCCTAAAATCAGTCCCTAGAGCCTAAAAGTTTGGTCGCCTCCCAGCCTTCGTAACCCTTATTCTCCCAAGGATGTTTCCTTGTAAGCTTAGTGGCATCTCTCGTGACAGGAAGCCACGCAGTACAGTAGGGCGGGTGTGGGCTGGTGGAAGTGCATCTCTTGCAAGTTGCATTAGCTTGTTGTGGCTTCATGTTGGTGGCCCATTCCTTTGCTGTCCTCGGCTACCCGCGCAGCAGGAACAAAGCCCCAAATTGCCTTGAGTTGTCCTGAAACCCACACCTGGGGGGCAACTGGGCCTTGCTACTCCATGGTTCCCCTCGCCTTCCTAAAACTGTCGGAATTCCTGTGCTTAGTAGCACAGGGTGTAACGGTGTGTTCAGAGAGTCCGACTAGAAGTCATTCGCACAGAGAAGGCAGGTTCGTTTGAGAGGAGTGTCATCCCAGGGACATCTAGTTGGCAGACTGAGGGTGGGGGTGCCTAGGGACTGCTCCCCACCCAGCGCTACTAGTTTGCCAAGGATTCGTGAAGTCAGTGTCAAGGTTCCCAAGCCACCATCGTTCAGCCCTGCCCTTTTCACTCGGCAGACAAACTGGATACAAACCGACTTGGGTGGACTGGCAAAGAAAACTGCCAAACCCAGTGTCAGGGTCTTCCTGGGATTTTACCAGATGGCCGACGTGGCGACGGGACTGGAGGAGGAGGAGGGGGCAGGCGTCTCCGGGCTGCACGGGCTGCGCCTGTGTGCCGTCAGAGCCGTGCGCTGCCCACGCGGCCAGCAGGAGAAGGCTGTCTACCTACAATCCCCGGGTGCCCCGGAGGGACCTCAGGCAGTCCCCACCACGCACCTTTTCTTCTCTTGTGGCCCCTGCTCCGTCTCCGGCTTGGCCGTCCTGAGGCTGCAGCTCCAGCACGGTGCGGAAGAGCTTTTCCGAGGTCTGGGTCAGGAAGCCGATCTCTGCATTCGGGTGCAGGCCGTAGAGGTAGGGCGACTCGGGGGGCAACTGGGCATCGATGTACTGCAGATCAAGGGCAAGCTCAAGTAAAAAGAAACCAAGATGTGTCTCCCGCCTCCCACACTGGCTGGTCCTCTGCGGGGCAGTCGGTGGGCCAGACCAGGCCTCAGGCACCGTGGCCCTCGGGAGGACACTGGTCACCCACCCTGGTTGACTTCAGCCTGCCCTGCACCTACTCGTGCACCTGTCAGTCATGTTATCTGTTTCTGCAGGCCAGGCCAGTTTCCCAAAGCCTCCACATTCATTGTCATTCTTTGTTTTTTTCTGGGAAGCTTAGACGACTTTACCCATCTCCACTCCCGCCTCTTCCCATGGCTCCCTGACAGACGAGGAGGAAATCTCATAGTCTTTAAAAGTATGAATCCCTCCCTGGTACTTTCACGTAAGCTCTTCTAGGAACCCAGACCTCTCCGCCTTACATTCCTTTTCCCCTCCCTCTGTTTATCTAAATCAGGGATGACAAACCTAAACACACAGTGGGGCTGTGCACACAAAATAAACAAGTCAACTGCGCTGTAGGGCGAGTGGGGTGCGCTCGGCTGCACGCAGGAGAGTTCGTGCCCCGGATCAAAGACATTTGCATGAAAACTTTTTCAAACAGTGTGTCAGCCAAACAACACGGTCAGCGCCAGTGGCCACAGCATGGCAGGTCAAACATCCTCCCCAGCGCGCAAGGCTCGCTTTCTTCTCCAAATGTTTTGAGTAGTCCTTCACAATTCTTTTTATGATCATGGGAAAATAGCCCCCAAGTTTAGCTCCTATTATGATTTTTTTCCTAATATGATTTTGATGATTTCTTGCTGTTATTAACATCTAGTTTAAGTAAAACATTGCTCATTCCTCAAAGGCAAATTTGCGTGTTTGTCTAATTTTTGTATTTCCTCCAGTACTTACCACACCCCTGGGTTCTTTGTAGATGTCCCAAAACAATCCGTTAACTGCCACATTAAAGAGAGGTATTAAGAACGAACAGCCGACCTCAGTCATTTAGAAGTGGGCACAAGAGAACAGCCCTGCTAGAAGGTTCTCACTCTGCCTGTCACTTGTTCCAGCCTCTTGTCAAATTACCCTGTGGACACTAGGGGGTGCTCTTGTACAATTTTCCTGGCCTTGAAGCCTTTGGTCATGTCCTTAAAAAAATTCGTCGTGTTTTTCTTAAACACTCTTACTGTTTTTAACTTCTTCACATAGGTCCAGTTTTCCTTTTGTGACTTACCTTCTTAAGTTTTATGAATTAAAAAAATTATTTTAAAGCTTATAGTTAATATCCCTATGACCAGCATTTCCCTTGAGCTTGGTATTCAAGAGTTCTTGACATGTTCCAAAGCCCAGCAATAAAAGCTTTTTTTTCCTCTTTTAAATGATATTTTAATATATTTTCCATGGCAGGTGAAATAGGCAAAGACGAATACTTTAAAAATAGCTGTGGTAATAGTAACATGAAAAACCAAAGTAATAGTAAGGAAACCTCCGTGAGAACACTTTTCTTGGCATACGTGTCTGGTGTGCCTGTGTTCGTAGCAATTGACGGACTGGGAGGGGCGAGTGATCTGGCCACGAGATCGTGTTTTTCCGAGGATGTTTGAATAACTGGTATAAGCTTCACCAAAAATTAGCTAACTTCTTACCTAGATTAATAATTGCTTTGTCCATGTCCTGAGTGAAAACAGCCAAATAATTGCCCCAGATGTTGTTTGTAGAGAAAAGAGCAAGCAATAGAATTATCTAAGCAGACATCAAGAATACAAAGCTCCCCAAAGGCTCAATTTTGTTATTCCTCTGAGGCTAGAAATCCTGTGTTTTTCAAGTTGAACAGGGCAATCTGGGGGCGGAGAACCAAACCTGACACAAGCGCAGCTGTCTGAGCCACTGTCCCCGACCTGAGCATGCCGGTTGTGCGGGGAAGGATGTGAGCACCATCACGCCATCACAAGCAAAGAGCAGAGCCTCACCTGATGGTAACCAGGGTAGTCCAAGTTGCCTGGGAGCGGGAACCCTGGGGCCAGAGTCAGTTCTCCCTCTAACATTTCCGGTTTAACGAATTCCTCCAGATAGGTTCTGCAGAGTCTTCGGTCCCAGTCATCTGTGATATGGCCTCCGTACATGATCTCACCGAACAGGTAGCGCAAGTCATCGTAGGGGACCTGAGGGACAGGGGAAGAACAGAAAGGGTGACCTCCACACAGGCGTGGGGCTGGCCCGACGCGTGGGCTGCCAGATGGGATGTTTCTCCAGAATAGGAGCCACGTCTTACTGGTCTTCATTCTCCCTCACATAGATGCCTTCCCTCTTCCCTGGTCATTAACTGTGACAATCTGCAAAGTCAGACTCTACCTAGAAGCCCTTTAAATGGGTGAATGTCAAAGGGAGGAAAGTGAGGACCAGGACACTTTTCTTATTTTGTTATTAATTATAGGATTAATTAACTGTCTCCTAGGAAAGTCTGGAGTGAAGAGCGCACAAGTTCACTGGGGTGAAACTTTGGGAGGGAAGCCACTTGGGGAAAGCCAGCAAGTGAAGGGACAGTGTGTGGGGGGCAGGCTTCCCGGGACCCACGGGCTGGAGGCAGAAGGCTCTCTTGGGACATCTGTGCCTATTCATTTCCCCACCAGGAAGAGGTGGTGGCCCTGCCAAGGCCGTGTCTGGCCCATGAGCTAAAATAACCTTGATGGTGTGAAACTCCCTCCATTGGAAGAGCATCCACTGTTGATGTAAGTTTTCTTTGGAATGGAGACATCAGACAGAGAAGAAAGGAGATGGGCTTTCTTCTTCAACTTTGGCAAGACCATACCTGTGTGAGGAGCTGTGAGCCCTGAGAGGAGGTCTGCACTTTTGACTAGTTAAATTAGGAGCTTATATCAGGTGACTGTGGGTCTCTTCCTGCTGATCGGCAGCCCCCCTGCCATGCTGCGAGTACGCAGGGGTGGTCTGGGGGGCCCTGGGACAAACTCTCACGGGCTGACTCACACGTGACAAGGGTCCCTAGCTTGGTCTCCTGAGCCTCCTTGGCTCTGGCCTCATCGTTGTACTGATGTCAGCCTCGGGCTCGTCCTGGGGTTGGCGCTTCCTCACCCCTCTTGTGCAGAGTGTGACTCTTCCCTGGCGCAGGCTCCCCTCCCTCCGTGTGGTGACACCACATCGTCCTCTGAGAGGTGGCCCTGCCGACCTCCTCCCGGCTGGTCCCTGGATGTCTGTTTCCTTTACCTTCGCGTCGGCCTCCAGGAAGTTGTAGAGAACATTCACGGAGATGGTGAGGTCCCCAGTGCTGAAGGGGTAGCAGCGATTCCACCCCTGGGGCCCAAACTTTCGTCTTTCTGCCACCACCGCGTGAAAGTAACAAAGAGCAAAGAGGACGCTCTTGAACTCCGTCTCCCGGGAACACATCTCCAGAGTGTCCTGAAAGGAAAGCACGGCTTCCAATGCCGACACGCAGTCTCCCCTACACGGGGCCGGCGAGGGCGGGGTGACGATTGGGGTGCACCCGGGAGAAAGTTACTGTACGCCCTAGTCAGGGTTGAGCTACTGTGAGACTACGGCTTGCACGGAGGCTAGGCTTGGGCTCAGGGCTTGAGGGGAACCTGCAGAGGTTTAGAATTTGAGCTTAGGTTTAGATTCACGTTATAACGGGGTTTGGTTTATGGCTCAAGTTTGAGCATGTAGATGTGCTAATTAGGTTCCCTAGCACAGCGAATAGAGAAGGCCACGGGGGTGGCGTGGTTGTTCTATTACTTTCACCAAGCACCTTGAGGTGGGTCCGGGGACTGCCACGGCATCATCTCTAGGATCTTCCCTTCCTGCAAGGCTTTCCTCGCCCTTTGTGGAAGCTTAGCGGGTGTGGTCACTGCCTGTCTGCTGGGGACTGCGGAAATGAGCGAGGACAGGAGCTAGAGTCGCAGGGACCCGAGGCGTGCTGTGCTCTTCCCCGTCCCCGCTGCACCTCCGAACCTCGCAGGGGCGAGTTCCACCAGACACGAGCTGAGGAAACAAGGGTCCCCAGGGGTCCTGGCTGCAGAGCACGACGCCAGGGAAAGGATGTGGTGCATGGGGAGGGGATGGAAGAAGGGTCAGAGGGAAGGAAAGAGGACCAGGGCATGGTTCAGGGGCAGGCAATGGCGCTGTGCTCGGCGGGTGCCCAGGGGGATGCTGATGACGGCGGGGAGAAGCAAAGCCTGCATTTTTGAAGGGATGGTGGGAAAGGAACTCCTGGACTCT
Source organism: Indri indri (assembly GCA_004363605.1). Lineage (NCBI taxonomy): Eukaryota > Metazoa > Chordata > Mammalia > Primates > Indriidae > Indri > Indri indri. Next base: position 48,571 of record RJWJ010005729.1, read on the forward strand.
TTGAAATTAAAATCATTTCCTCTGAGCGAGATTTTCTCTGTTCAGGATAGAGCAAGATGTTGCAGCTGGAGCCCCAGAGAGGCACTCTCAAAGCTCACACAAATTGCATTGGGTTCGGTCCTGGCATTTCTTCTGGGAATTGGTCTTAGACTTGCTCACAGGAGTGAGAGCGCCAGAGGAAATAGGACAGAGTGAGCTTCTGCGGCATCCGACTTTTCCACGGAGAACCCGTGACAAAGTCTCTCTCTCTCTTTCTCTCTCTGAGTATGTGGGGTACCTATAATGCTGTCGGTGTCATGCTTGCCACAAAGGCACGGATGCGAAAGGTCAGAGGTGGTGCAGAGGACAAGGCCAGTGCCTTGCGCGAGCAAGAATTTCAGAACTGCTTTCTGCATAGAGCTGTTCTCTGCAGACATGCAGGATGCTTCGTTTGTTACTTCTTACACATTCGAAACAAATCAAGTCCTGCTGAAAAATGCCTTTACGCACAAAGACGAGAAATCATATGTTAAAATGCCAAAACCAGCTGACAGTGGCACACTCAAACACAAGTCAGAATAAAATAATCATCCCCGAACAGCACGGCTCTCAGGGAAGCAGGGATGAAAAAGAGCTCCGTTCTGCAAAATGTAGAATGTTGGCCTCTGGTACAGAGTACCTCGGGGTTTAGTCAAGGCCGATTGGAGGAGGCCTAGAAAGAAGAAAGGGAAGAAGATGCCCTTGGACAAGAGCCTGCCCCACCTTCCACCCCCACGGCGGGCAGGTATTTCTTAAGAGAAACTTCAAGCTAAAATATCCCGAGTCTCCTGGTAACATTCACCCATTCTCTGTTCCAGACGACATGTGGGTTTTGGAGTTGGGTTGGGAAGGGGCGTGGAAAAGGTGACTGGACATGTTTCGCTTCTCAGATCTTTGTAGAAGCTTCCCTCTCCAAGCCGGGCTATGTGAGTCCTACCCATTGAGGATATCGTGCAGTCAGTAAACTCTTCGGAGACTCTGACCGCCACGTGCTCTTCATCTGATTTTAAGTGTAAACCAGGCCCCAAAAGTTTTTGTCAGGCTAGCTGGCACAGCTGTCTGTTGGATGGCTTGTTTCAAGTTACCCAGGTGACCCACCTGGGACTTGTGAGTTTTAGCACCAGCTCTGTGAAACCGGAGACCCACGGGTGCTGTTAAAAGATGGTCGCAGAGAGGAAAACCTCCCCAACTGCTTCTAGAACCTGCCCCTTGGATTCCACCGAGGCCTGGTGTGGAGGATGGATTTTAAGGTGATCCCCCAGGCCCCCACCCTCCTGATATTCATGGCTTTGTGTACTCCCCTCTCCAGGAAGGTGGAACTCCCGAGGGAGAAGCAACAAGAAATGGGACCTTCCTGAGAAGATGGAAGAGGCCTGAGTTGCAGAGCTTGCTGGTGCAACTTTGTGTATGCAGTCAGCCACCAGGGGTACGGACTTGGCTATAAATAAACACTCCACAACAGGAGTCTTAGAATTCCCAGTAGCGGAAATTCCAAGGAACACAGTCGCCTGCCTTTGAACCCTATGCTTTGATATTCTGGGTCTCTCTGGAGCGTAGGGTTCTCAAACTTGCCTGTGCATGAGACTCACCTGTGAAGCTCGTTAAAACACAGATTTCTAGGTGCCACCCCAGAGTTTCAGATTCGGCAGGTCTCAGGTGGTGCCTGAGAATTTGCATTTCTAACATGTTCCCAGGTGATGCAGGTGCTGCTGTCTGTGGGTCACACTTGTAGAGTCGAATGCACAGTTACACCCCAAATCCAATTCCCAACTGTCTCACACCTGGATTATTTGAACCCTTGATACTCAAGATTCATGCACATGTCGAGTGATGTCATCTCCCTGCACCTGAAGATAGTATGCTTAGCTAATCAGTGCAGGTCTTGGTGTTAGGTTTTCAGTAACGTGGCCTTCTCTATCTTGGAGTATTAGTTAACAGCAGACTTGGAGAAAGTTCTCCCATTCTTCTTGTCAAAGATAGGCCCTAAGCGTGACCCCACCAGGTGTGCCTGGCAATGGAGAGTGGGGTTGTGCTGAGTGGGCACCAGCTGGAGGTCATTCACAGAGGGAACGCGTTTCTCCGTGCTGGCATTGCCCAGTGGCACCCCACTGCCCCTAAGTTGCATGCTCTTCTCCCAGCCAGTTTGTGTCTGCTTTTCCACAGGAAGGACACTCTTCTCCCTCCCTCCCAGGGCAGTACCTGAGTGAAGTTGTCCAGGGCCTTGTGCAGGTTGGCATGCATGCCCGTCGGGGGCTCGTTGGTGATCTTAATGGAGTTCTCCAGGATGCCCTGCGGGATGATGTGGCCCTCGGGGGAGGGTGCCGGCTCTGCACTGATGAAGACCCTGAACTCTGGGTGGCTGTTCTCACTGTGCTCCTCCAGCTTCTTCTCCAGGGTGCCGAGCCACTTGGCCACCAGGTGGATGTTCTGGTGGGAAGGGAAGACCCCATGGAGGCATCTGCTTAGCTCTGTTAGCAGCAATCAGTTATCAGGAAGGCAGCCAGAGGGGGAGCCTGGTCTTAGCATCAAATAATTTTTTAAAAATCATGATAAGACAGACATGACATAAAATTTACCACCTCAGCCCTTTTTGAGCATACAGTTCAATAGCATCACATGCACTCAGGTTATTGTGCAACCCAGTGCTTTTTAATGGCAGAAATCTCTTAAATCACATCGCAGAGTCTTGCAATCAAACTCTATCTCTTGATATCCTAAGTTTTTCCAGCTAGTGTTCTTGATTGTGTATGTGAATCACTGGAGGGGCTTATTAAAATGCAGATTCCTTTGCCCCCCAACCCCAGAATTTCAGATTTGGCAGGTCTAGATCAAGGCACGAAAATTTGCATTTCTAACAAGTTCCCACAATTTCATAATTTAACATGTGGTTAAATCCCAAGTCCAATTTCCTACTACCTGACATTTCGATTGTTTGAACTCTCGATAGTCAAAACTGGGGCCCATGGACCAGCATTGCTGGCATTACCTAGGAGCTAGTTAGAAATGCAGAATCTTAGATCCTACCCAGACTTACCAAATCAGCACATTTTAACGAGATCCTTGGGCAGTAATTCGTATGCACGTTAAAATTTGAAAGGCACTGATTTAAATTCCTTCTAGCTAGCTTTCCTGAGTTGTCTCTCCTCCTCCCCAAACCATTCTGCTAATTGTTGCCAAACTTATCTTCCTAAAACACACTGAGTCAATGCTGTTCAAAGATGACAAAACCTCTCTTCTCTAATCCCAAATTTCTCTGTCTGGTCTTTGAGCCTTTCTCCTTCTCCCAGATCTGATTCTTATCTGCCAGTCTGTCTACATATTGAACCCTACATTTATTTCTCAGCATTAATTTGCAGAATGCACCTTTCACTTTAGTAAGGATAGTCACTCGGATTCATTGCAATGTGTTTCATTATAGTGGATAGATAAAAGCTCCTTGGTAAATATCTGAGGAAGTAGGCATGCAAAGCCTTAAATACAGAGATCAGCACTGAGCACAGTACTTGGACCACAGCAATTTGGTCTCTGAGTGCTGTTTTCTCTTCTGTAAAAAGAGAAATAATAATAATGTTTGCCATACTTATTTCATAGAGTTGCTGCAAATAACCAAAGGTAGTGGATTTGAAAGGGTTTTGTATATCGCAAAATGCGATGTAAGATCAGTAGTTGTTGAGATGAAAATTTGCTAAATTAAGGAATTCGCTTACAATCAATCACTCTATTGGAGCAGAGAGTTTATAGTAGGCTACCAGGAGATGCAGGGGTCCTGTTAGCTGGCATCGCCAGCAACCCACAAATGAGTAATTTGGCTGCTTCTTCAGGAACTCCAACTTCTGCCACTGTGCGGGGCAGGGCTGGGAGAAAGAGCCCCTGTTGTTTGAGGATAGAACCCTGGGGTGGATTCAGAGATCCCTGAGGCTGCCTCCCTGGGTTTATGGGCCAGGATATGGCAGGGCCTGGGAAACCCACCCAACAGCTACCGCAGAAGGAAGGAGGAGGGGAAAAAGTAGCTTTGTTCTTTTGCCCAGGTCCTGAGAAGCCAGCTTTCCTAAGAAACAATCCCTAGCTAATCTGGGCTGGGGTCCTCAAGCAGTATTTCCCTAAAATGTGCCATGGGATGTTAACAGATGTTAGGTCCATAACGAAGGTCTGTGTTCAACTAAATTTGGGAGATACTGGATTGAACAAGATTTCTATATGACTAACCTATGAATATATTGAAAATCTTCTTATTTTTTTATAAGATATGGGTCTATCACCCATATCACTCACTGTAGCACCCAGGCTGGAGTGCAGTGGCTCAATCACAGACCACTGCAACCTCCAACTCCTGGGCTCAATGATCCTCCTGCCCCAGTTTGTGGAGCAGCTGGGACCACAGGTGCGAGCCACTGTGCCCGGCTGAAAATCTTCCTGAAAGGGATTTGTGTGCAGGGTTTTCCAAAGTTTGAAAGATGAACTTGTTAATGGATTTTCCTTTTTTCCAGTGAATCTCTCGGGTTTATAGGCTGGGAAATACTGTTCCGTGGGATTCCAGTCCAGTCTGGTTCAGTACACGAGAGAATTCTTAGAACCAGGGTGGCTGGATTCCTAACAGAGATATTACAAACCAGCAGGAGTCTTTTGTTTCTGTTAGTATTTTATGGTTTGGACAGTTTATATCTATTCAGCACTAAAATGCTTCCTTGGGTGGGGGGAGAGGCAGGCACCCAGGTGTTTCATTACAATTTCCCTTGGAAACGCCCAATCACCAGGTATTAAAGAGGGATTTCTGAGTTCAATATTCAAGAGCTCCCAGCAGCCACAAGTGCACAAGATTTGGGTGCCCTGGGCAGCTGGTAGGTACTGGGGGGATGGACTCATTGGAGGCAGCACCACAGTCTCAGAAACAGACGCGACCTCCAGGCTGAGCAGTTGGGCTCCCCAAGGTGCTAGTGCCCTGAAGGGGGTCTCTTGGCAAATCAGCCTGTGCTGATCCGAGTGGGAGGAAGCCGGGGCCCCAGCTGTCATCATTTTTTCTCCTGAGATTCCTGCTGCTTCTGGAAAAGGAGTCCCAGGGAGTGGCAGATCCCTCAGTCGCTAGACTCCGAATAAATAACAGAACGATTAAGGATGAAGCCCCAAGACGCAGTGCCATGAGTGAATCGGGAGACAGGGAGGGGGTCTTGGTAATGGAAGTCGGGACGGGATGGGAGTGACTGGCTTTTTCATTTATTCTTTCTTTCTTTAATTTCTTCATTGATTCTTTCACCCACCAGGCTTTAGTTTTGGTGTTTACTATGTTCAAGGCAGTGGGCTGGTGGTAAAAGGTAAACAAGGAACATCTCTTTTCCTAAGGAAATTTAGTGAAGAGTGCAGTCATATAACAAATCCTGTCAACACAGCCATGGAGCTGTAATAGAGGTGACTGTAGAATATTCTGCTCCAGCATCCACACACATTGTATAAAAAGGGATTAAGAGGACAGGCCATGATAGAAGAGAGGTAGCCTTTTCCCTCGGAACTGTCTGATAAAATTACTAGTAGTAGGGGGGGTTCCGGATTTCCAAACACCAGTGTGAACTCCCAACGAAGAGGCTAAGGTTGCTTGCACATTCTAGTCACATGTGTAATGAAGGGCATGTGACACGTAGCACAACAGAACGAGACAGCAGAAGAAGTTTCCATGAAATTCACAGGAAAGGATCTGGCTGCCATGGCCTTCGGTTAAATGCCAACTTGCTGCCCGTGCACAGGAGAGGGAATCTGCTCCCTTTTGTAAGTAGAGCTATGTAGACTAGAGAGAGCGGCGGAGCAGGTGAGCAGGGAGAAGAAGAGTTACCGGAGGTGGTGCAGGGAAGAGAGCGCGTGGTGGGGAGAATTGGAAGGAGAGGAGATCAGGACGTGGCGGGGACAGGGTGTGGAAGGACAGGTGGGTGCGAAGGCAAGATGGACTGAGAAGCCCAGAGACTGTGACGAAGCCCCAGCAGGTACGGGGGCAAGAATGACCAGATCAGGGCAGAGGGCCATACCTGCAGAATAACCCAGTGACCTTTCTTGGCAGCGAGGTCCAGCACAGCCTCCGCCACTACCTCCTGTCCTTGTCCCAGAGACACGTTGTGGAAGTTCCGATTGTTGAAGGTATATCCAAGTTTTTTCCCTAAAAGAAGGGTGCAGTTGTTATTTTTTCTTGTGTCTGATGATCCGTGTTGTTTAATGTTCACGAGGAAATGCATACCCTCCTATCACCCCTCAAACACAGGCATGCCTGGACCCATCTCCCAATCGTCACAGATGTCAGTTCTTCCAGCTTTGTGTTCCCAGATAAAAAGGAAACACTTGTTCAGACCAAAATCGCTTCACTCCTCCCTCCTCACTTAATCTCCAAGAATGGACGGGGGTGCTGATGTGCTGATCAGCTCTCATTTGAGGACCAGACATTGGCCCGCTATCCTAGAGAGTGCTGATGTGAAAAGGGTCACAGAGTAGCAAGCATGTGGCTGTGGTCCCTTCTGGCTTGCTTTGTCCTCTGAGTAGACACTGGGTCTTCCCTGGAGCTTTCCTGGAAGGTGCAGTCAGTGCGGGCAGCGTTCAGATAGTTCTGGCTTCGTGGGCTTTACTCCCTATTAACCTCCTCCACTCTCATTCCCCACACAGAGGGAAATGCCATCTCATCATTTTGCAAGCGTTAGAGAGAAGAGAGGAAAGCTGCAAGACAGGAAGCGGCTTGGTTGCTTAGGTGTGAATATCCCATTGGACAGATCCTCATAAAGGTTGCTGGTGTTGCAAATGGACCAAGGGAATGACCACACAAACACAAGCATCACACTGTCCAAGCAAGGGCAAAGCCCACAAGCTGCTCTCCAAGCCCAAGGAAAACAACACAAAGAAACGCCTTCAATACAGAGGACCAACTGTGCTTAGGCATTAGCTATTAACTCAATCCCATAAAGTTTAGAGAAATCATATAATATTCTTTAGATAAAAGGATCATAAAAATGTATACATAACACCGTGAAGATATCCTTAAGCAATTTTTCCAGGAAGGTGAAGTAGATGAGAAAAAAAGAGGAGAAATTAAAAAAGAAAAACAGAACAAAAGTCTGTACTTTAAACAAATTAGCTTCAGAGGAACTAAAACTGAAGAATGAACTTTGATCCTTGCACAGAACAGTTTTGAAAAAAACAGCTAATATTGGGTATTTCTTTTAAATATAAAATATATGTATATAGACTCTTGTTCAAATGTACAGGGCAAAGCAAGACAATGACTTTTTACAGTGAGAAATAGTTATTATAGATTTAACTGAGATGAACCCAAGAAACACCTTTATTAAACTCCATAAATCCTAGCTGGCAATAAATTCGATGTCAGCTTTGGAACTGGGAAGATAAACAACTTATTCCAGAGAAAATACCAGAATAAAAGGTGCTGGGATTATTAGACGGCTTCTGTGACATTTCTGCTCACAAAGGAACCTATTATTTTCTTTATTGGCAAGAGAAGGATACAGGGAAGGAGGTGCTTAATAAAGATTAGCTTGAAAACCGCGGACTGGCGGGATCATCGGGAGCAAAGCCCAGGGCTGCAGAGCCCGCTAGGATCGGTCCGCATTAACTGGGCTGGAGGCATGACGATGGGGCTGGGAAGAAAGAGACGATTCTGGAAACACTGAGAAGGAGAAAAATGGGTAGGATTCTCGCTGTCTGAACACCCAGCCAAAGATGACCGCGTCGCATGAGAGCCTCAGGGGGTGCTGAGGTCACCTGGCAGAGTCCTGCCATCTGCAACCTTGAGGCTCTCACTGTATCTTGCTGGGTCCTGAGCAAGGCCCTCTGGCCAGCTAAGTTCTCTCGGGATTTCACTTTAGTTTTGTGCTATGGCTTCCGTGCCTCCACCCCACTGCCTTTCTGACCTTGCTTCCAACTCTCCACATCGGGGTGTCACCTGGAACTGTGCCCCATTGTAAACCTCTCCTGACATCTTCATGGTGAGCTCCATCAGCCTCCAGTCTCTTGCAGGACACTGCAACTCCTGGGGTCCTCTCTCTAGCTCCGCACACGTGCGGGACTTGGAGGAAGGCGAGCATTTCTCTCGTGTTCTCTTGCTACATGCAGGCTCTTTCTTCCCCACCCTCACATAAAAACCCTTCCTCATTTAAGCACTTGCCACCTGGCTATATTATCTATGAACTATGTTCTCTGCCTTCTACCAACTTCTCGGTGAGACTCGCTTTTATTAGGGGCTTTGGAGCGTGGTTCCTGTTTCATCATCGTCCTGGTAAGCTCTAATGTCACTGTGGCTGAGTCAGACGACAGCCAGCCTCATGCTTCCTCACCTTCCTCATCTTCAAGGAACTTAACGCCCATCCATTTCTGCTGCCCTCTCCCGACGGCTGCACCCAGGCCTTCGTCATGTCTGAAATCCGTCTCCAGTCTGGAACACTATTCTCTCCCGTCCGCTCGTGACTGTCACTTCCCACTTCCCGAATTATTTCTTCTCTCACTCCCTCCCCACCTATGATTCTGCTCCAGTGAAACGTCTAGTCCTTCGGCTCCTCCGGTTTTTCCAATCTTCACTTTACTTCCCCTTTTTATTTTAATATGGACCCAATAATGCTTAATTTGAAGCATAATCCTACAAAATCCTCAACTCCATTGCCCCCCTGCCACTTCTGCATTACCCGAATTTGTAAAACCCCAGCTCTGAGTCTAAGCATTAATAAAAGAGAAAATGAACACACTTTGGTTGAATTCTCAACCTCAGTGCTGTTTCCTTTCTGTGTGTCCAGAAGCCAGCTACAGTACCCTTAGGCCTCTGTCCTTAAGCCTCCTAATGGACCCCACCCTCTGACTCTCCAGTTCCCTGAGGAAACACATGCCCTCTGGTGGAAACTCCCCCATTTCACGGCCACGTGGTCTGCACAGCCCCGCTCCCTGTCCTCCCCTCTGCTCTCACTCTATCTGCTCTCTAAATCCCATCTCTTTTTGCATCTTCAACATTTTCATATCTCTGTTCATCCTCCTGCTCCCTGGCACATGAACCAATGAATGTCTCTCATCGCAAAAAACAATGTTCCATTAACCTTAGAGCCACTCACTAAACATATACTTGCCCCAGCCTAGCCAACTTTTAATTGCCTCCTAGGGAAAAGAGAATGGGGCCAGGAACAATGAAAAAGAGACGCAAAGCAAAGAATGCATAATCTGGCTGCAAAGACACTAAACTGAAAACTGCTTCCTCGGACACGTCTGGTAGCTGGCCTCCCAGCATCCAAGCGAGCTCACGATTCCGAACAGAACGCTGGAAAGGGAAACGGGAGGCAGCGAAAGGCAAAGGTGGAATGTGCAGCTTCTTTCTGATCGTTAGGTGGAAATAACAGAATTCATTTTGTCAAAGGCAGGTAATTGGACAAGAAGGGTGAAGAGCAAGCAAGATCATGCCGCAGACAAGTGAAAGGCAGACTGGAGAAGATGCCTGTGTAACGGCGGGGAGGCGAGGGCCAAAGAGGAAGCTGCGCTTTGAAAGGATGTGACAAAAAGCTGCGAAGGAAGGGACAAACTGCACTGCCTCAAAGCACAGACGGACCGTCACCATCATTGCAACGCCGTGCGGTGCTTCTGCGCTGGGCAACACGACTGCAGTGCTGACGCTTCAAAGCCTTTTCACATCCGAGATGCCATTTTCATCCTCACAGTCGCCCAAGGAGGTAGGTATCGTGGGTGATTGCAAACAAGGAAGGAGATGAAGCAAAAACCAAAATAAATGTGCGTATAAGGAAGTGTGGCTCATTCGGGAAGAAGGTGCTGAGCAAAGAGAGAAGGGGGCGCGATGACAGCACTGTTAGGGGATTAACCAGAGAAGGCAGCGAGGGTGGACGGTGGTAGGTTTCACGTTAGAACAGAGGCCAAGAAAAATGGAAGGAATTTCCCCTCCACTTCCCGTTCCTCCTTCGCCATAATTGTTGAGGAAGGAAAATCCTGGAGGAGACTGGGCGGCACAGAAATGCCAGAAAAGTATAGATTCCTAATCAAGGGAAGTTATAAATTATTAATTCAACAATGGACGAGCTTCAGGGGCTCAGGGAACTCCCACAATCATATACGGCATTTTGTTTGGTGTGGGTACATGCGTTTTTTGTGGGGTGCAGTGAGGACAAGGGAAGAAATCCTCAGTCTGACTCCCAGGGTTCTAAAGCCCTACCCAACCTTAAGAACTGCCATGTTGAAACAAAGGAACAGAGAACATGCATCAAATACCCAAAGATGGGGAAGGATTCCAGCTTTTTAAGCATCCAGATGGAGGAAAACAGTGACTTGCCTGAGAAACAGACTGCACAAGCCACGAGACAGGAAGTTTAGCTAATACACTGGGGCCAGGGACATAGGGGAGAGTGTTTAGCTCAGCCACATGGATTCCAAACGTGAGACTAGCAGCCCATCAGCTAAGCTGATTGGATTCAAGATGTAGGGACTATGGATGTCACCGCAATATACGTTTTAAATGAGTGAATTAGAAAATAAATCAAAGCATCAGGGAGGCAGGCGGGAGGAAGAGAGAGAGAAAGAGGCACAGGTGCCTACGTAATCTCTAGTTGATGAACAGCAATATTGCTTCTGGTAAGGAAATATCCGTTAAGATTCAGCCAAGGACAGGCTTGAGATAATGTATTCAGAGACAAATAACCAATATAGATCAAGGAGGGGTTAGTTTGCCTGAGATGACAGGAAGCTTCAAACGACATGATGGAATAGTTGGAGGTCAATTGGCTAAGAACAGTAGGAAATTGCTCATAAACAGGGTATATAAAACCTTCCAAAAGGGAAAATACTGAATGAAAATGAAGAAACTAGATTTATCAATCTGAAAGGAGCAAAGCCTCCAGGGGACAACGGAAGGAACACAGAACTCTATATAATGTGAAAGTCAGGAAAGGCTTAGCCATGGCAACAGTTCTTATGACATTCATTCGTTCGTCTGTTAATTCACTCAACAAATATTTACTGAGCACCTTCTCTGTGCCGGTTACACTGTTAGACACTGGTAAGAAAATAACGAGCAAGATGACATCATCCCTGACCTCAGGGATGTTAGTGACAGCAGGCAGGCAAACGTAAGTTAAAAATATAAAAGGATGATTAAATCAGAGTTGTATTAAATGCTCTAGAGCTAATACTAGGTGCTGTAAGAATACGTCATGGGGCACCAAATGGTCTTCCAGGGAGGAGGCTGGGAGTGACTGATCCCTGCAGGATGAGTAGGCAATAGACGGTTGAAAAGATTTCAGACGAAAGGAAGCATTTGTGAAAATGCCCTAGGTCAGGAAGGCTCATGTGGGACTGGGGATCTGAAAGGGCTGACTGGCTGGAGTAGAGTGAGCATGAAGAAAGGTAAGATCCCTGGCTGGATGGAAAAGCCAGGCCATGCAGGCCACGTGAATCATGTTAATGATGGACTTTACCTTTAGAACAGTGCGAGGCTACTAGAAAGTTTATTTATTTATTTATTTTGAGACAGGGTCTTGCTCTGTCTCCTAGGCTAGAGTGCAGTGGTGTCATCATAGCTCACTGCAACCTCCAACTCCTGGGCTCAAGTGATCCTCCTGCCTCAGCTTCCCAAAGTGCTAGGATTACAGGTATGAGCCACCATGCCTAGCCCTAGAAAGTTTTGAGTAGAAGAGAGATACAATCAGATTTGAGATATAGTAAGATGACTCTGGCTGCCGGGTGGCAAAGGATTGCAGACAGAGAGGAGCGGGGATGAATTAGGAGGCTCCTGTGATAATCCAGGTGAGAGATTATGGTGAATCAGACTAGAGGGGCAACAGGGAAAATGGAGATAATTAGATGAATTTAAACATATTTAGGAGGTAGAATCAATAGGACCAAATGTGGTGGGTGGTGGAGGAGGTGTCTGAGATGACTGATTCCCAGGTTTCTGGTATGAGTAACTTGGTGAACAGCGGTGGAATTTGCCAAAAATAATAGAGCAAAATTTCTGGAGCTAAAGAGAAGTATGACTTCCATTTGCAGTGGTATGCTGAGTGCTGAGCCAATGAATGAATAGGACACACACCTAGTTGCAGCTCATGAAGTTTCAGGACACAAGGTAGAGAGATGATCCTAAAGTTTCCAGGTCACCAACAAAGAAACAAGGGAAGAATATCATTCTATCGTCATATGATCTCTCATGAGCAAAACTGGCTTCTAAAAGACAATAGAGCCATGTACCCAAAGTCCCAAGTAAAAGTCATTTTGGACCTTGCAAAACCATCAAAGTATATGGGCAAAATGGAAGACACCCAACAGGATTCAGAAACTGTACTTCTCATGCTTTTCTGATGATTTATATCATAATAATAAAGACAAAAATTGAAAATAAAAGACATGGTATATAAAGACAGTAGCACTAATCCAGAATATCAAGAAAATTAGTCCCAGGATAAAAGGTTCCGAGAAGGCTAAATATCTATATTAGAACAGGATGCCAGGGGGCCCTAGGAAGAGTGTCTTTGAAAAGAATAAAATGGATTCTTTCAGTATATAGAATGAATAAGAAGTTAGCGATAATGGTAAATGGGGCATTTACTTCTTCTCCCAAGAAAAATAAAGGACAATTTGCAACTCCAGGAAAAACTAAAAGCTTTCAAAAAATTATCATCATCATCTTGACCCATAATTAAGACATAAATGTTATGAATGATAGTAATTTGCTACACTCTTTTCTTTTAAAGAACTTGGATATACACAACCTAGACAGGCCAAAAGCAGATATTTCTAGAATTACAACAGTACTTCAATGTGTCCTCTGGTTGGTACTCTTGTTTTAGTGTACACATATAACTTGGGCTGGAGGGGGGATTCAAAAATAAAAATATTAAATCATAAAAAATTATTATCTATGAAGCAAACTGAAATTTGACATGATTTTGAAGCTCTGTGGTAAGAGAATTCTTTTTTGAGAGATCCTTAGAGATTCTGACATTGGATCAAAATGAAGGAAATGTAATCCTAGACATTACTTGCCTCTGCAGTGGATGACATATTTATATTCATTAGGATGAAAGTGCTACTTGTTGATTTTCAAGTTTAAAAACTAATCCATGGACTGGGCATGCATAAAATTAGTAATGGAAACAGAATAGAGTGACTATGTATTCATTCTTGACTATGTAAAAACAAAAGCATAGCTGACACGAGTTGGGAAAGGGAAGCCTTGGCTTACATGGAGGTAAATCAAAAGGAAGTATCTGAAATTCATGGAATAAAAAAATAAATTTTACTAACAGTATTTAGTTATGATATATCCAATAGAGGAAGTAAACATTTCAATATATATTTCAACATTTGGAAGGTGTTTGCTAACAAATTATATAACTTAGGTGAAATGGACAAAGTCCTAGAAAGAAACAAATTACTGTAACTAACTCAAAGAGAAACAGAAAATCTGAACAGACATAACCAGTAAAGAGATTGAACTAGTAATTTAAAAACTTCCTACTAAGAAAAGCTCAGCCTATGAGCTGCACATGGTGGTAATCCCAGCTACTCAGGAGACCAAGGCTGGAAGATCACTTGAGCCCAGAAGTTCGAGACCAGCCTAAGCAACATAGTAAGACCTGTCTTTATTTAAAAGAAAAGAAAAGAAAAAAAGAAAAGAAAAGCTCAGTCCAGATGGCTTTACCACTGAATTCTACCAAACATTCATGAGAATTAATACTAATCCTTCACAAAATCTTCCAAAAGAAAAAGAATGAGAAAGAATACTTTCCAACTTATTCTGATGTATAAGATTAGTGGTATTATTCTGATACCAAAAAGAGACAAAAACATCACAAGGAAAGAAAACAACAGGTCAATATTCCTTGTGAATATGCATACATGCAAATATTCTCAATAAAATACTGGCAAATCAAATCCAGTAATATGTAAAAAGGATTATACAGTAGGACCAATTGAGACCCCAAAGAATGCAAGGTTGGTTTGACTTCCAAAAATCAATTAATGTAATACACTGTATAATAGAATAAAGAAAAAAACTATATTATCACCACAATAGAAGCAGAAAAAGCATTGACAAAATCCAACATCTTTTTACAATTAAAAAAAAGAAAAACTCAACAAAGTTGAAATAGAAGGCAACTTTCTCAATCTGATAAAGGACATCTACAAAAAATCCACAGCTAACATCATATTTAATGATGAAGACTGAACTTTCCCCCTAAGATCAGGAATAAGACAAGGATGTCCAAATTTGCCACTTCTATTTAACATTGTATTAGAAATTTTAGCCATGGCAATTAGGCAAGAAAAAAGAAATAAAAGGCATTCATATTGGAAAGGAAGAAGTAAAACTACTTCTATTTGCAGATGATGTGGTCTTGTATCTAGAAAATCCTGAGGAATTCACCAAAAGACTGTTTGAACTAATAAACAAGTTCAGCAAGTTTGCAGGCTGAAAGATTAATGCAGAAAAATTCACTAGCAATGAAACTGAAACTAAGGAAAAATAATAAATGGAAAGATAGTCCATCCATGTTCATGGATCAGACTTTAGAATATCATTCAGACAGCAATACTCCCTAAACTGATCTACATATTCAGTGTAACAGTTTTTGAAATCTGAGCTGCATTTATTTTATTTTTTGCAGAAAATGACAAGCTAATCCTAAAATTTAAGAGATCCAGAGTAACCAAAACAATCAAGAAAAGAACAAAGTTGTAGGACTCATATTTCCTGATTTCAAAATTTACTACAAAGTTACAGTAATCAAGACTGTTACTGGCATACAGATAGACACATAGATTAATGGAATAGTATTAACAATCCACAAATAAGCTCTTATATTGACGGTCAATTTATTTTTGACAAAGGTTTCAAGTCAGTCCAATCAGGAGAGAATAGTCTTTTCAACAAATTGTGTAGGGGCAATTGTATATCCACAGGCCAAAGGACAAAGCTGGACCTCTTCCCTACACCACACACAAACATTAACCAAAATGGATTGTGGACCTAAATGTAGTAGCTAAAAATTAAACTCTTAGAAGAAAACAAAGGACAGTAAAACTTTGTGATGTTGAGTTAGGCATTAGTTTTTTAGATATAATACCAAAGCACAAGTGACCAAAGGAAAAAATAGATAAATTGATTTTTTTTTTTTTGAAGAAAACGAAAAAGGAGTTTATTAATTTGCTGGCAAATGAGGAGGATGGAGACTCCTGTGTAAAAATGCCATTGTCTTAACAGTAAGCAGAAATTCGGAGATTTTAAAGGGAGGGTTCTCAGTTTCAGGCTGTGTTCTGATACGTCCCATCTCCAGGGAAGACAATCTTGTGACTTACACCCACCTGGGAGGCCCACCCAGGCCTCCCTGAAAATGTCGAGATATTTGAAAGATGGATTTTAACAAAAGTAAAAACTTCTGTGCTTCGAAGAATATCATTAAGAAAGTGAACAAAAAACCACAGAATGGGAGAAAATATTTGTAAATCATATATGTGATAAGGAATTTGTATCCAGAATACATAAAGAGCTCTTATAACTCACAAAGGCAAATAACCCAATTTTAAAAATGAGCCAAGAATTTGAGTAAACATTTCTCCAAAGAAGATATACAGATGTCCTATAGGCACATAAAAAGATGCTAAACACCATTTGGGAAATGCAAATCCAAACCACAATGAGCTACCACGTCCTATTCACTATGGTGGCTATAATTAAAAGATGGACAATAACAAATATTGACAAAGATGTGGAGAAATTGGAACTTGCATGTTGCTGGTAGGAATGTAGAGTGGTGCAGCTATTTTGGAAAACAGTTTGGCAGTTCCTCAAAGAGTTAGACATAAAGTTACCATATGACCTAGCAATTCTACCCCTAGGGGTGTATATATATATATATATATATATATATATATATATATATATATGTATATACTCAAGAGAATTGAAAACATATGTTCACACAAAAACTTGTACAGGGATAGTCGTGGCAGTGGCATTCACAGCAGCCAAAAGATGAAACAGCCCAGATGTCCATCAACTGAGAAATCGAGAAAAGAAATGTGGTATAGCCAATCAATGGAATATTATCCAGATATAAAAAGGAATACAGTTCTGATACCCTTGGTGACATAGTTAAACTTTGAAAACATGATGCTAAATGAAAGAAGCTGTCACAAGAAAGCACATTCTATGTGATTTCATGCATATGAAATGTCCAGAATAGTCAAATATTTAGAGACAGAAAGTCAATCGATGGCTGACTGGGGCTGGGGAGGTGTGGGACACAGTGGGGAGTGATTGCTAGTGGGTATACGGTTGGTTTCTTTTAGGGAAAACAGCATTTTTCTAAAATTAGAATATGGTGATGGTTGCACAGCCTTGTGAATATCCTAAAATACTTTCAGTTGCACACTTTAAATGGGTGAAATGTATGGTTTGTGAATTACATCTCCCTGAAGCTGCTGACAAATTTGGGAGAAAAGGGAGTGTCTTGGTGAGCAGTAGTGTGTCTTGTTTGTATGGGTGGGATTTTCACTGATGGAGGTGGCTGAGCGATGACACAGAGGGGCAAATGCCACTGAAAGAAGATTGTTATTCCCTATGTTTCCTGAGGGTAAACAGTTTAAGATTGGCTAATTTGAATAATTCTGGTGGGTTTTGGGGCATAGGGACTATCCCTACTTGCCTGGTACTAGGCACTGGGTTGATTTAGGGCAGGGGGACTGTTGGCTCGGTATGTGAGAGTTAGATAAAGGAATGGTTGGGAGTGTGGACTCTGGGTGGTCAGCTGGCATATGAAACGCATGCTCCCAGGTGAGCCTTTTGCTATCTCTAAGAATTGGCTGCCTTTGGGAGGAGCAGTCTAGCTCAGTTAGTGAAGCCACAAATGCTGAAGCCTTGAGGCTATAGTCAACAGTAATATGTTGTATAGTTTTGCATAGCTAGGAGGAGGATGTTAGACATTCCCAACACAGCGAAGTGATAAATGTTTGAGATGATGAGTATGCTAATTATCCTGCTCTGATCACTACCCAGCATATGTATCACATCATCACTACGCACCTGGTGAGTATGTACAATTACTGTCTGTCAATCAAAAAAAAAAGCATACAGAAAATAAGAAAGTACAGTTGACCCTTGAAAAACATAGGTTTTAACTGCGTGGGTTCACTTAAACACACATTTTTTTTTTTCAACCAAACTCAGATAAAAAAAATACAGTAGTATTGGAGAGATGCAAAACTCATGTATACAGAGGGCTGACTTTTTGTACACACAGGGCCCACTGTGGGACTTGCGTATGCAAAGATTTTGGTATGTGCAGGGGTCTTGCAACCAATACTCCATGTATAAGGGGAGACAACAGTATAGTTAATCCACTTGGCTCTGTGCTGCGCGGATGCCAGACAGGAACATACAGAATCGAAGACCACACAGATAGGACATAGTGGGAGCTAATTCCTTTTTTTTTTGTATCAAGAATTGATACTGTACATAAAATTGCTAAGTTCAAAAATAGCGATATAAGATTATTAGTAGGAAGAAGAGAAGTAACTCTCCAGAGGACTCAATTGAGAAATGGATGAAAGCGTAGTGCCGGGGAAGGGCGGCTGAGTATAGGAAGGGCTGGAGCTGGGGACTGTGGCTTTTCATTTTAAATTCTTCTTTATTTTTTTGTTTATATAGACTGTTAAAAATTGCCAATCCTGTCTATAATGCAAGTCGTCATTGTGGGGTATTGGGAGAAGTTCTCAATTAGCAACAATCGAGTCTTGGATAAATCTCATTGGCTATGCCATTGCTCAGAGCTTCTTGTTTATTACTGATTCCTTTAAAAAATTATGAGCAGGTGTTACTTGAATTTTTTTTAGGAGACTAAGAAAATGCACATTAATTAGTGAATAGATCATTCTTTTCATTATACACATC